>JBBPBT010000347.1:4395890-4422479 GCA_037974875.1 Cicer bijugum
AAAAAAATAATAACTTCTATAAAAAGAGACAGGTAGTATTAATTTAAAAGTAAGTTGAATAATAAATTTGAGATAAAAAATAATTTAAAAAAATTAAAACTATAAATTATAGCTGCAAATTCTGTTTGAAAAAAAATTATATGCAAAATAAATTCTATTTGAGTATAGTCAAATAAACCACAGTTAATTTTTATGCTTATAGAATCAATTTTAGCCCCAAAGTAGTACAAAATACACTCATAAACTCGATAGATAATTGAATGGAATAAATAAATAAATAAATATAGCTAAATAAAAATTTATGAACCTCGTAAACAAATTAAAATTACATGTAACTCCATGGTAAAAAATCAACAAATTTGTTTTATATGGTTAAAAGAGTTGTAGTCTGCTTTGTTGTAGTATATTAGAATTTATATTCAATTATAGTGTGATAAAGAATTACAAGAGTTAAAGAACTCCTACAAAGGAGAGATATATATGCACCAACGTTATTTTGGGAAGAGGAACAAAACAAAAGCAGAATAATTCCACTCTTCAAAATCCAACATCCCAATGTAAGAAAAAAATCACTCTAAAATAAACATATATTTCATTTACAAACGAAATAGCTCAACAACAAGCAAACCCTGGAAGCCCTAAAATTTGGCAATGCAATGAGCATGCAGATGCAGGAGCAGTGTTCAGTAAAAGAAAAAAGTTTCACGTGTAATAGCTAAGTGTTCTGTTTATTCTTGAACCACCTTCACCATATAGTTCATTCCATTGTACAAGCGAAGTCATATTTACTGATTCGGAACAAACACTGGCACACACCTGCTTCAATATAATGTACAAAGTTATATAGTAGTAGTGTCACTTTAAAAAATAGATTGAGAAGCATGAAATAACATGGGAGGGGCACCCATTTAAATTTCGTACCTGTTGATGAGCACATTTAAAGTCTTTCATGTTTAAAGATCGGACGTCCCTACTGTCATGTAATGCAGGAGCAGGTCGACCTTTTTGTAGAGCAGTAGCACGTTCCTGCAATGAATCAAACTCATGAGATCTAAGGAGTCTCATTTAACCCTCCACTTCCAGGTAGCAGAATTAACTCATCTTGACTATAAATCTATACTTTCATAAGGATAGTATAGTTTCCCACTCAATAGAATAAGAAGTATTACTATTTACTTAATCTGAAATTAGTTCGACTAAGGCCATAGTTAACTCAATGTTCAGGGAATAATTTAACAATATTAATCAAATTGCGTGTAGACTTCACAATGAATCATATTCATGCAATTATCCCAACTGTATCTTTACCATCAAAAGCTAGATAAACCCATAGAAATATCAAGCATAACAACAATGTAACATACAATAGAGCCATACCTTTTTTTCCTTTTCCAATAACTCTTTAATCGGATAATGTGCAGCAGTTACACACAAATTCTGCATTATAAGAGCAACATCAAATATTGACTAAAAATAATAACACTGATTTTTTAAAGTTTAAGAGTAACATGAATAAGAACACCATCAACCTTAAGATCGCTTCCAGAATATCCCTCAGTCATGCTTGCAACTGCATCCAAATCAACATCGGGAGACAATTCCTCTTTCCCAAGTATAACATTCAATATTTTCGCTCTATTTGGAGCATCAGGCAAATTTATCATCAATCTGCAGTACAGATATCACAAATTTAAACATACCCCAAATCACAAAATAATAGGAAGGGGAAATCAAAGCACAGTATAGTACCCACCTTCGTGGCAGCCTCCTAATGACAGCCTCATCTAGGTCAAAAGGTCTGTTAGTGGCAGCAAGCACAATAACTCGTTCAGTATTCTTTGTACGTAAACCATCCCAATTAATCATGAATTCATTTTTCATCTTTCGCATGGTCTCATGCTCTTCTAGATTTTTTCTTTGACCCAACATGCTGTCAACCTGAAACAAAGCTAGTTATGTTTGATGAATCAATATTCAATACAAACTTGCTCAAAAAGGCTTACTTCATCAACAAATATAACACTAGGAGCAATTTTACTCGCCAAAGAGAAAACAGCTTTCACGTACTTCTCAGCCTCACCAAACCACTGAAGCAAGAAGGGGCAAGAACATAAGTTGACATGCAGAAGAAATTCATATAGGTGGTATCAAAATACACAGTGAGGCACAAATATAACCTTAGACGTAATGCACGACATAGAAATATTGATGAAGTTTGCACCAGCTTCAGTTGCAATTGCTTTTGCAAGCATCGTTTTGCCTGTTCCGGGGGGACCAAATAATAGGATACCCTTGCATGGCTGCACAAAGGTCAGTTCAAAACGTGAATAGATAATATTTTGATAGCCAGTTAGACGATCACTATTTTTTGTTTTACATTAAATTTATTAATAGTTACTTTCCACAACAACAAAAAATCAATAACTATTAGAACATTAAAACCAAGAAAGTTGTATATATATATATATATATGCTTGATCTTGATGGTGTAGGATCTAGTGGTTCTAAGAGTCTAGCTACCATGAGTGAAGATTATTGGTTGGAGCATAGAAGACTTGCTCACATTAACACGGTTTTAATTAATAAAGTTTCTAAAAAGGACTTAGTAATTGGACTTCCTAAACTTAAGTTTGTGAAGGATTATCTATGTGATGCTTGTGAAAGAGGCAAACAAGTAAAGGTTTTAAATCAAAAAATTGTGTTTCAACTACAAAACCTTTACAACTACTTCACTTAGACTTGTTTGTTCCTTCAAGAAATAAGAGTCTAGGAGGAAATTACTATGGTTTTGTGATTGTGGACGATTTCTCTAGATTCACTTCAACCTTGTTTCTACCTAGTAAAAGAGATACTTTTGAGGCTTTTGTTAAATTTTCTAAGGTAATGTAACTAACTAACAACTATCAGTTATATTGCTGAATAATATAACTAGTTAAATTTGCTAAGGGAATATAACTAGCTAACAACTGTCAGTTTGTTAGTTACAAGGGAGTTAGGGCCGTAACAAGAGATATAGTAAGGTGCAGAAGGGTCTATGTGAGATCTCATGAGCTCAAGTAAATGTACTCTCCTGAAAACAGTTTTCTGTAAACCAATTGCCCACAAACCCGGCATAAGTCCACCACTTACAATCACTATTCAAACTATATCCTATCCAATGTAAGACTCAAAACATATCTTCTCACACTCAAGAGTGGACATTTGGAGTGTGACACGAGTGACTCAATAACACATGACTCAACATATCTAAGATAGGATAGGATCTTAAATTCTCTTAAAATTTGGGTTGGACTTAACTCAATCTCACAAAACAAGCTTGTAAGGAGAGAAATGCTCAAGCCTTCACAAGCAATACCTAGATCATATCTCTAGTCGATGTAAGACCCTAAATAAGATTAAGGCCCATTAAAAGCATCTGTTGAATTCCAAATTGTGGCTGAGAATAAGTCATTTATTGACTGATTATTCTGTAATTAATTTATTATATTATATAGGACAGCTGTAGTGAATATCAAGGGACTTCTACAATTAATCCCTCCTATTTAATTCTGATTTATTTATTAGACTAGGAATGTTGTATTTAAACCAAAATTGTAACCATTCTGATTCAAGAAATGAGAAGATCATTTCCTCAATAATTCACATCATCATAAAAAACCAATCAACAAAACAAACTAGTAAAAGAGTATGCAACAAAAAGAGCAATATTAGAAGGAACTTTCTCACAAACTGAAAACCCAGCATAAAGAGAAGAAACAAAAACCTGATAAACAATAAATGAATTTAATATGTATAGGAAGTAAAACCTTGGTTAATTGCCCTTTACAAAAAAGCTTAGGCCTCTGTAAAGGAAGCATCACCAACTCCTTCAATGTATCCTTGACATTTTCAAGAGCTCCGATATCATCAAAAGTAATGTTAATGTCGCCTGGTGAAATAACATCAGCCAAAAGTCTCTTTTCAAACTCATTTTCAGTTACAATATCCTGATTTGAGGCAACACAACAAGCAGGATGATTTAGAATATAGTGTTCATGAAAAGTTGGTCAAACTCTCCCAACAAGGAAAAAAGCAAGAATGAACATCTAAGAAGAAAAAGAGCATTAAAATCACCTTAAGAGACTTCATGCTTTTGGACTCATTTTGGAGAGACTGCAAGATCCCGAATCCATAACGGATGCTGGGGAATAACATAATGACATTACTATAGTTAAACTCCAATTAAGTACATATATTACTATAAACAAGAGGCACGGTGCAAGCTAGTAATTACCTCTCACACGACAATACATGCTTTGAATCAAGATTAGCTTCAGATTTCTGCATGATGTGGTGACTAAGAGCCCAACCAATGATCTTCTCTGCATCTGAAATGTAGCAAGCATGATATAGTAGCAACATTTGTAAGGCAAATCCTAAAGCACTTAAACATTTGTAGAACATACTTTCATTTGTAAGTGTCTGATCTTTAATGCACAAGGTCTCAAGTTCTTCACATTCAATCCGATAGCGGCTCAAAACCTATGATTAAAACTTGATTGGCCGTAATTACTGTAAATTATTAATCTAATTGCAATTGTAAACAATCAAATAAAATAACCAACTTCAAGGGGGTATTTAGACTTTTGACTAATTTGTAAATAATCTATCAGAGGACTTGCATAAAAAACCACCAAGTAGAAAGTCAGCTTTAATTATTATTATTTTTAAATGAAAGCCTTGAAATAAATCTTTGAATGGTAAACTATGCAATATCGGAGAAACAAGGTAAAGCCACTCATGAAAAAAAACCTCACCCACCCAAACATTCTTACGTAACTGATATGAGAGAGACATCATCAAATCATAAAAAAAAAGTGATGCACTTGTATCCTTGGAAAATAAACTCCCACGGGCAGGCATAACTTGCATATACTTTGAATTATTTAGTACCATACTGAAACAATATATAAAGGAAAGAGCCTTATAGCCCTCCATATCAACATTTTTTACACAAATTTCTTTCAATTATGCTGCACGAATTAAAAATAGAAGCAAACACAAAGTACTTACGGTGTATAATTGATGTAAATTTTCTTTGATTTTCAAAGTCTCTACATCTCGATACAGTTGCTGCTTCCATGATGCTAGAAGTGCCTTATCCTAATAATAACAGGAAAAGTGTTAGGAATATTATATAAGGATAACACAACTAATGACATACAGTCCACTGTGTATACCTGTGGTATGGGAATTGTAACTTTATTTGGGAAAAGCTTAGTTAAAGAACTGTTTAGCTTTGGGACTTCCTTTGCCTTCTTCTGAAATTGCATAAGACTGTTCTGAAGATTGAAAAGACAGTGTTGGTATAGCAGAGAAAGCTTAAAGGAAATGTTATTAGGTGGTATGTTAGAAGATAAGCATACTACAAGCATATATTAGCATTTCCTGTTTCAATCATTCAAATTGACAACAACAAAATGTGAGAAGGAAATGTATTCAGTACGGAGAATACCATGTTAAGAAGTGCAGTCTCATTACTTCCAAATGTTGTAAAAAGTAAACCACTGAAATGCGACTGCAGTGAAAATATTTATATGTCAATGATGTAATCACTTAAGGGGCAAATTTAAACAAGGGAATGGAGGGAAATTTTTGTTGAAAATATATTATGATCTTCATATTATTGTGTAGGCATGTCATATCATATAAATAGAAATAGTATCTCCTATATTGATTTTTGTATTTATTGACTATGTTGCGTAGTTCAGACACACAGTTTCATCATTTGTTTCTCTCATTTTAAAGGTTGAAACACACAGTTTCATCTACTTTGTGTTTGTTGAGAAGTCTCACATTTCATGAGATACGACCTAAATATGTGTTTATAAGTGGTGAGTAGTCTTTACCTTACAAACAAGTTTTGTAGCGTTGAGTATGCCTAACCTAAAGTCTAAGAGTATCTCAATTCACTAAAGCATAGTTTCACCATTCATATTAAAACAAAAAGATGTATAAAACCCACAAAATCTAAAAATTACATATCTTTGGAGACTGTCTGATTTATTCTTTTCAAGAAAATTTCATGCAAATAAACCAAATGAAATCCATACAAAAATTTCCAAGGTACCTTGCAATGGGCTGTCGGGTTTCAAAGTTTCTAATGCGTTAATGTGTATGACAACATAACAGTTCCACTTTATTTTAAAAACGGTTGGAGCCTATAATTGAGTTCCTATATTTAAAACTTATAAGTGGGTACCCAGAGTTTGAGTTTGAGCACTGGTGACTCTACAGACCCAATATTGAAAATTTGGCAACTAATTACCTAATTTGAAATCCCATATAGTATATAGGACTCTGCAGATTAATTTAACCAAAAGAATTTGTTACCTTCTCCTTGCGATTGTCAAGACAAGTTTGTGAACCTATTACCACCACATTGTTTGGAAGCTTATCAAGTTTACATCTAAATGAAATTGGATCTCCATTTTCAGCTATCGACTTTTCCGCATCTTTCATGAACAAAATGAATGGTGCACTTCTACTTTCACTAAAAACGACCTGAAACAAATACAAGTATAATATGTAACCGATAGATTGAAGCCAAAATGATAGATAATAAGACATTTTTAGACCACAAGCAGCATAAAAGGTGACCTCAAACAATGAATCAATGAGTAATTTGTCCAGATCTGCGACACAGTTTTCTGAGCAAAGATCATAGCCTGGAAACAGAAAAATAGAAATTTACAAGAATATATAATACAAATCAAAGATAAAAGAAAATATAGAATACCTAGAAATATAAACACTATTAAAATTGCAGAAAAACTGTTAATTAAAGAAAAAAACCATGAATTTGGTTTAAAACCAGTTTAAACCAAATTTAGAGAAGGGATTATTACCATTGCAGAAAAAGCCATGACCAGCCTCACATGCACCTCCAAGATCAACTCCATCAGGTATGCGTTTATCAAATCTCACACCAATTTTAGAGAAGCGATTATTATCAAATAGCAAGACAACCTTCCCTCGACTACCATCAGGAGGGCCCCTATATGTGAAAATTTAGAAAACACTTGCCCTTAATTTGAAGTTTGTCAAAATGGATGAAATGGTTTGAAAAATTGAAATTAGGGAGAAACTAGAAGAGAATATTTTACTCGCATTTTATTAAAACTGAACAGAAACTAAATGTAAATATATCATCTTTGATAAAAATACTATGAGAGTCTATAAAAATAGTTTATGACGTGTATATAAGCTATTTTAGTTAATTTTCATAAGCTATCTCAAATAGCTTATAAAAACAACTTATAACTTATATAAAAATAGTTTGACTTTATTTTAGTGTTTATAAAAATAACTTATAAATAAGTGTTTATGCTGTAAATGCTTATGCTATCTAAGTTGTTTATCAGGTGCATTTGTAGTCAAATTACTCATCTGAATATTATAGCTAATGTGTGGTTTTGGCCTCCCAATAAATTATTGAGTGAATCAAATCCCTCAGTTTTTTATATTGTTAGAGTTAAAACTTAAGACCCTCTATCAATTTTCCAATTTTAAATTCTCAAATTCTTATTTTCTATTCAAAATTTTTACTAATTTAATTAGTCAAGTCATTTTAAATCTTCTTTTGTTCATAAAGTCACCAACAACAAAAATCAAATCAAAGTAAAATATTCGACAACTCTAATCTCTCATCCTACAAAATCCTCCTATTTTTATCATTGTTGTTGAATATAAAGAGTATTGAGAGACATATGGAATAACTCGTGTGTTTCAACTACACAGCGAAATCTCTTTATATAGACACAAGGTATTAAATAACCCTAATTTACAGTAATGCTAACGGGCTAGAATACTTACATACTTACAGCCCATATAATTATTTACATTCTAATATAATATTTAACTATTGTTTCACTAATTTGACTTCTGAACCTTCAAAATCATTTCGTATAACAAATCCATCATAAATCTCCAACATGATAGAAAATAATGATTTAAAAGTTAAAGAAAATTAATGAAGGATCAAGTTTGCTTGAATTTAAAAGTAAAGGAATTTGATTTGGAACTTGATTGCAGTCCAAACTAGAGGAACCAAAAGTAAAAAAGAGAGAATTCAAGATCGCAGTCCAAACTAGAGGAACCAAAAGTATAGTAACAAATACAAATATTAGCAATGGATGAATGCATAATTTTGTTTTTTCCACTTTCATGGTCAAACAAGAGAGATGAAATTTAATTTCTAATACTTGATTTTCATCACTCCTATTTTATTTTCAGTCATTTCTTTCCTACCACATTCCCAAAAGCCAAAAAAAGCAGTTGTAGATGCAATCTAGAAAGCAAATGGCTGGGAAACAAAAGAAGCTAAGCAAATATTAGCAAGAACCAGCCCTAGCCAAACAACCAAGGAATTAATAATTAAAAGTGTTTCCTCTTCTACCCATTGTCCAAATCTGACATCAGTGATATAATCAATTCATCTTCTATTATGCACAAATTGCCATATCATAACTACGTACAATCAGTGTTATTTCAGTTACACTTCAATTGGGCATATAAAGATCCATTAACTACATAAAAATCTGCTCCAGCCATGTGTTCATTTGATAAGTGCATATTGTTGCACAGAACAATGTTTATTGATAACAAAAACATAAATAAATTCAAAACAGTTTTCTACAAATTTGTACCTTGGAGATGTTTGAGACGAGACACAAGAAGAGCAGCGAAATTTCACTTTATCACCTGCATGGTTATGTATGGAAAACACGAACAGTTTGAGATTAAAGTACGAAGTGTGTACACTCACTGAAACGTGGAGCGACACGTGGATTATGAAATATTTTCCTTGATTTCATAAATAAAATTATGCAAAAAATTTCATAGAGTATAATTTATAATAGCATATAAGTTTCAAGATTTACAATATCTTGACATATGTCATAAGTGAGAAAGTGAAATGAAAAAGTTGGTATGTGACAAAAGCACCCCACTCATTTTTTATTAGGATTAATTTTGCTTAAAAGTTCAAAACAAGTTCAACCACTGAAATAGTGGGTGCTATTGTGACCGGGGGCCAAAATAATAAAAAAAAAATATCAAATATACACAAACTAAGCTAAACTAATCTGCTGAGCATAAATAAAAAAACTCACAAGTAATATCAAGAACACGAGAAGAGAAACCATAATAAAACAATCTGATATAGTCATGAATTTTGAATGGCACATGCATATAGCACATATAGTCAGTAGGTTATGTCATATTCATGTCAGACATATAGGCGGCACAGCACCAAAAATGGTTTGTTTGTGTTTTATGTTTAGCCAAAGCAGCTTAAAGAAGGAAGACAGGTAGAAGAGATCGCTCACCTAATTTGAACAAGTGACTTTCAGTGTTAAATTCATCTCTGAGTAGCTCAGCTTCCTTGGAAGATAAACCCTGTCATCAAACACCAATTAAAGATTCTTGTAAGAATTTTCAGCTAAAGTACTTCAAGGACGCATAGGTGACATGCATGGCTTAATCCCAATATCAGACCAAAAAAGGAAGCATTATCTTACACCCAAAAGCAAATGGCTATCAAATATGAGCAACTTAGCTCCAAAGTATTTTGCAAGTGCTTTTGCCAACATCTCCTGATATATTTCTGATCCTGCAAAACAAAACTTTAGCAATTAAGGGAAAAACTACTTGAAGGAAAAGAAAGGGAACAGTAGTGTAACATCAACACACCAGCTGGTCCCGATAGCAAAATACAAGGGTTTATGGTGGTAAGATCTGGAGTGTACTTCTCATGTTGTTTATGATTCAGGTGTATATAGCATGCAGCTACCAAGATATTTTTGGTGTTCTCACTGCAAATAATGCAACCATAAATATAGTATAAATCAACATTCCATCAACGAAAGGAACTATAATAATGACTTCAAGAACAGTACATGAAAGGCTCAAGCAAGTCGCATAATAGTAATAGATTTTATATATCATTTAAAAAGAAAGCGCCGACATGTAAAGTGAGAACTAATAAATATTTAATTTGGAAATATCGCTTATAAGAGCAGCACCATAGGCATAATTTCAAACACATTGGACAAACTCAAATATGAAAAAGACAAGGTTTAATGCATTCATGACATTGCAGTAGATATGGAGAAGAAGAGAGTTGTACCTTAAATAGTATGGGAAGTTGTCAAAAGACATGTCTATTGCTTTTCCATCCAGTATTGCAGCATGAACATTTTCTTTAAACACTGAACAGCGCACAGATGTACTCGAAGTTGATGCGGCCCGCATATACAGCCCCTTATTCCATTCTTCCGACATCTGTTTACACACAGTTTCGCTTAGTTTTTTTAGTTTTAGATTACAACTAGATTGATCTAAGATCCAAAAGGAAGGTCCTGGGAAATCATTCAGGCCAGAGAGTTTTACATTGTCTGCCTCTGTACCAGCCTCTTCCTCTGTGCCAACCTCCTGATCACGATCTATACTGACTCCAAAATCAACTTCTTTATTATTCCGCTCATTTGAAACTGATTTCAAGTCATCGAGTTCAATTCCAGTACCATCACGAACAGAATGACTAACGATATCATCAGGTCCCATGCTCGGCTTATCAGTGACCTGAGATGGAGTTTTCCATCTTGTAGGGTCCTGTTCGATGTTAGAAAGAGAACAAGCTAAAGGAGAGGTCCCAACACCACTTTGAACTTCCGCACCCTTGACTGCAATCTCATTATCCATTTGCTGGAAAATCTAGGTTTAAAGTAAATTAAGAAAAAGCCACCCATCCAACATTGGTGGCTCACCATGATTCTAGCAAACCACCGTGATACTCATGCAAAAAAAGGAACATTAGAGTTTGGACAAACAATATATGAATAATATCCCGGAAGACCAAGAAGCACATGGGAGGAACTGAACAGAATAAAAGGATACATATGAATAATATCGCCGCAGAAAAAAACCCACCTCGTCACCGGAGTGAAGTATACAGCTGGTATTCTTAATCATGAGTACCCCATTTACAAACACAGATCCTTCGCTGCTAGTATTTTGTAGCACAGCTACAGAACTTCCATTGCGCTGGTCATTTCCAGAAACAACAGCTATCATGATACTGCACATACATATCCTAGGTATCCAATTTAAATAACTAGAGATGTAAAAATAATCAAAGCATAAAACTCCACCGAAGAATGGATGGGATTACAGCTTTGTGAAATAGTAACCAGTTAAAATGAAAATGTGGCATGTGCTTATTTAATGTTTAAAAAAAAGCCTAAATACACAAACAACTTTATCAATGCTCCAAACTCCCCGAAGTAAACTTTATCAAGTCTTCAAATGTATATTTTGTACCTGGGTACGCTTGATCTTGCATAAACATTCACTTAGATTACAGTTCTTCAATATAGTGTTGCTACTACTACTATGAACAACTGAAAACTCTGGATCGTAAATAGCCAC
The DNA here is from genome assembly GCA_037974875.1 of Cicer bijugum. Taxonomy (NCBI): domain Eukaryota; kingdom Viridiplantae; phylum Streptophyta; class Magnoliopsida; order Fabales; family Fabaceae; genus Cicer; species Cicer bijugum. Next base: position 4,407,360 of record JBBPBT010000347.1, read on the forward strand.
ATTTGGATTCTGCAGTAGTATCAAGATTCCAAATTAAAAAGTTTTGAACTAAATAAATATATTAATCATGCAGATAAGAAGGACTCAGAAAATAATTATGGTTGTAGAGATCAACATTTCAAGCAAATAGAAAGCAAGCAATTTCTTATTATCACCACACGCAGAGATATAACAGTTCATATCTCTGTCAATAATTTTATAGCAGAAGATGCTATTACATGTGTGTGGAAAAAATCTGAATAGAAATTAGTATTTCATTGGACGGGAATGAAAGTAAGAATATTATCAAATCTGATATTTGGTTCTTTTCAAAATTGTGATATTTTATATAATGTGTATATGACTAACCCATGAATTATATACCCATCAGATTATGTTGGCTAAAATAAGATGTTGGTTCTTCTTTATCTTTTCTTTATTTGTTTTAGTCTTTTATCGTTTCTTTATTTGTTTTAGTCTTTTATCGTTAACGTAATATTCGTTTTAATCCTTAATAATAGGACAAACTCGTATAATTATGCAAAAGATGAAATACTTATTAAGTAAAAGATAAAGAACAATAAAAAAAAATATAAATGACCAAAATTATATTTAAGGGATTTTTTTTTAATTTTTATATAGATCAAAATATTAGTGAGAGACGAATAATACTTGTAAAAAAACATAGATATAATGAAGTCAGCAAAAATAATAAAGAATAAGAAATGCTGGTTTTCATTTGACTATTAGATTCATCAAATAATATAGAAATGCTGAATTTACCTGTCCAGACTGCGACAACAACCTGCCCCATGGATCACTCAATAAAATCCACCGTTTGGAAGCTGACGACGGAACTTCACATCACCAAAAATTAAGAAAAATCAAATTCTTGTTAGAAGATTATCGAATCTCAAAATTATAAGAATAAAACAGAAGAAATTCGAAAGAAAATGCTTAGTGCTAACATTTGAAATTAGGTGCCGGTGGTATATTGTTATAGGGATCAGCGACTGGCTTCGGAATACTCAAATTCTTTGAAGTATCCGGCGGCGTTACTGGTTTCTCCGGTGAAGCTCCTTCTTTGTCGACCTGAAAAACAAGATGATATGATAAACATTTCTTTAACGCGCGAATTCTCTAAAATTGAACAGTTAAGATTGAAAACCTTCATTGGTGGAGGAGGATTATCTTCGGAGGATGGAGAATTTTTGGAAGAGACCATGCTTCTTTTCTGTTTCTGTTTCTGTTTTTACGTTTTTCTTCAAGAATTGAAATTGAAGGAAAATAATTGAATAAAAGAAGAGTTTGATTGGAATTTGTAAATACTTTTCTGTTAGTTGTTTGTTCGTTATTTTATACTGTATTTGAGACACAGTGTGTAAGTTTTTTTTTTTTTATTGGTGAAAAATTGTTGCAAATTATACTAGCATTTCGTGATTTTGCGCAGTATAGGAAGGGGAAGAAAATGCAGAATGATTATACTAAGAAGTGATTTAAGAGAGTTTTTATCTCACTGTAATCCATTCAAGTAGAATCAACACTAAAATTGGGAGCGTAATTTATTATATCAATTATTTTTATTTTTATTGAGTATTTAACACTTCTACTAAAACATTATTTTTTCTATCTCTATTTATAATTTATTTAGAGAAAAATAACCAAAAAAATTAACTATTACATTTCTACTAAAAAAATAATTTTTTATTCAATTTCTTTTATATTTATCTCTCTTTAAATAAAAGAAAAAGAATTAGAAGATTTAGAGAAAAGCCGAAATGTTTACATATATGGGACAACACAATATAAGGTGTCAGTGTAAAATTGGCATGTGCCATCACATAAACAATCGTAATTTTGTCCCGGCAAAAACATTAGATTTGCTATTCGTTGGAGGTAAATGATGATCCACTTTCTATATTTGTCCACGTGTCTTTAACATATTGATGAAATTTATAATTCGATAATATATTTTATATTATTAAAAAATAAAATTTGATAAAAATAAATAAATTATGAATTGGTTGAGCATTTACTTTCATTGAATGGAGAAGATGAGTATTACAGTATTTAGGATTGGCCCAAGATATACTGCGATTTAAAGTGAAATTTAGTATTTTAGTAAAATTATTAAATTAGTTATGGAAAACTATTTGCCAGAAACTTGAGAATAAAAAACTTATTAATTAAATTAATATAATTGATTTTTTACAATATTTATTTTTAATTGATAATTAAATCGATTAATTTAATATTTGTTTTTTTGTTCTTTTAGAGGAAAATAGATTAACTTATATCATTCATCAGTAGATGATCAATTATTATAGGAAGTTCGTAGAAAAGATTGAGACTAACATTAGAAATTGAAGCACTCGTTTAAGTGATGAGCGCATGTTCATTTGTCTCTTAGTAAATGTCCCCTTATAATGTTTATCGCATCCACCATTAGTTACTTTGCAGTCCAACTCAAATAGTACTTGATAGCTTCCAAGTTGTGTAACCTTTGTAGAGCCTATAATAGTCCTACCGCTTCACCTTGTGCCCAGGTAGTGAAATAGGAGCCCTTCGTGATAAAGTCTCCACGCCTTCGCGCATAGCAGCATCCCAATTTAATTATCTGTTGAGTTTATAGATAAATTTTAGTATTTTTGGTGTGAAAATAATAGAATATGAGGTTTTATTATCAAGTAAAAAAAAAATAGAATACTTTTTATTAAAATATATATTTAGATATCTAAAATAATTGTTTTAGTAGTTTTATCGTTGTGTTTGTTTTGATAATATCACTCGTGTAATTTTCAGAGATTGACTCAAAATTAGTAGTTGATAGTTTTATTTAATTATTATTTTTTTTTAAATATTTTTATTATCATTAAATTTTAATTTAACTGATAAATATAATATTGTTAGATTGAACATCATATCATCTGAGACATAGTAATTATGTGTATATTTTTTTGTGAAATTTATCATCTCGTATACATACCAAAGAAAATCATTTTTCTATAAAGAAAATAGGCTATACACTAAACTCGATTATTTGATAATAATTTTTTAAAAACAGTTTTATAGTGTGTATATGTGACACCAACATAATATTTATTATTGGTTGTTAGTCGAGTACCTCGAATATACTCTTATTTTTGTTATTTATTTATTTTTTATAAATGAGTGTTTTTGTGAATAAGAGAGGTCAAATTCCATAAACACAAAAAAAAAAAAAATCATGACAACATGATTAGGGAAGATAAATGTGTAGTTGTATCAACAAACACAATCGATCGAAGAAGAATAAATATTGAATTTAGCAAAAGTATCAATTACTTGATTGACTTTATGGTCATAACTTAAAATGATCAAACTGTGCAAATATCTATTTGATACAATTAACAAAGCCATAACATAAATGTCTATGAGAATATTTATTGATAATTAATGACATTGTTATTTGAGAATAAGATCTAATATGAATGTTTCCAAAACACTTGACAGATGCAAGCTTCAACCTATTACGTATAGCTCAAAATTATACTATTATTAATATCGTGTGCACCTCTAAAACATAAGAGTAGCAAAAACAAAAAAAATATCATTGTAATTGCAAATCACATCTACACAAGTTGTTATTTCATATGTATTGTAGACTATACCATCTCCGTTAAGAGTCACTCAACCATTATTTGGATATTTTTATTATTTTCATCATAACTCTCTTAAACAATTGAATAATTATTGTTATTGACAATTGATATTAAATCTTAAATCAACTATAAAGTCAAATATGCAATATTAATAAGGATAAGTAAAAATACAATAAATGATAAATGTCATTTGTTTCAAAAAATTTATATATTTAAAAATATAAAGAAAAAAATTAATGTGAAAATCAATTACTAAAATAAATGAATATTCTTAAAAAACATTATAATTAACACATATTACAATTGTTAAAAGAGACTCAGATGAGTAAATATTGATATAACTTTTATTATAATAGTGAAAATAACTAAAATAGCACAAAAATTATATTTAAGGCTACTATTACGTTGTGTAAAAGAAAATACTTTTTTGTTGTTGTTGTTGTTCTTGTTGTTGTTTTGATTTACCCATTTGCAGCACTTGGGTGAGAAACCAATGCAACTTTGATGTACTGAGAAAGTGAAAAAGAAAAGAAATTGAAAATGAAAAGCGGAAGGTCACACAGAAATGACGACGAAGCGTAACGGTAAGCAACCTTTTCTTCCCAAAGCTCTCTTTCTCTTTCGCGCGATATTCCTTTTTGTAAATTAGGGTTTTTCATTCTTCAAATTTCGCAAACTTTTTTAGATCCCAAAATTGTTCACAATCCATCAACGACGATGAACAATAGTAATAATCCACCAAAGAATGCAACGACGCCGTCGATTCCCGCTAACCCACCACCAATTCATCTTCTCACTCAGTCTCAGCCCCAATCGCAAGCTTCTTCTTCTCCTTTCCCCGGTCACTTTCAGTTATCACAACCTCAAACCCATGTCATTGCACAACAACCATCACAATTTTCAAATCCTCGTGCTCACCCGCAAACCCAACAACAACAACATGTTAACCAAGTGCATAATAACACCAACACTAATGTGGCTTCTCCTGCAACTACAACTACAACAACAACAACTACTACTACTACTACCAAGCGTTCGAACCAGAAGCCGAGTTCTCGACCGCAAGGTTCGCCGAGTGGTAACCAAACATCTGCCTTTAAGACAATGGAATTGACTCCTGCTCCTTTAAGGAAAAAGAGGAGTTTACCTGACAAGTTAATTCCGGAAAAGGTGGCTAAGCTTGTGCCTGAGTCGGCTCTTTATACTCGGTTACTTGAACTCGAGGCTCAGATAGATACTGCTTTGAATAGGAAAAAGATTGATGTGCAGGAGGCTGTTAAGAACCCTCCTTCTGTTAGGAAAACGCTGCGTGTTTATGTGTATAATACGTTTTCAAATCAGACAAAATTGGAGTCTGGGAGGATTGGTGATGTCGAGGAGCCTTCTTGGTCACTCAGGATAACAGGGAAGATATTGGAAGAAGATGGTAAGGATCCTGTTATGGCAGGGATTTCAAAAAAGGAAAGTCCTTTATACCCGAAGTTTTCGGCTTTCTTTAAGAAAATTACAGTGTACTTGGATCAGGGCTTTTACCCGGATAATCATGTTATTGTATGGGACAGTGCTCGTTCGTCTGTACTACAGGATGGTTTTGAGGTGAAGAGGAAAGGAGACAAAGAATTCACTGCGGTTATTAGGTTAGGAGTGAATTACTCGCCTGAAAAGTTTATGGTTTCGACGCCGTTGGCTAAAGTTTTAGGAGTTGAGTTTGATACCCGTCCTAGGATAATGGCTGCTCTTTGGAACTATGTGAAGTATAGGAAGCTACAGAGCCCGAATGATCCTTCATTCTTCATGTGCGATGCTTCTCTCCAAAAAGTGTTTGGGGAAGAAAAAATGAAATTCTCCATGGCTTCGCAGAAGATATCACAGCATTTGTCACAACCACAGCCTATACACGTGGAGCATAAAATCAAGCTTTCTGGAAATTGTCCTGCTGGAAGTTCTTGTTATGATGTGCAGGTTGATGTGCCTCTTCGAGTAGAGAAAGATATGTCTGCATTATTAACAAGCATGGAGAGGCACAAAGAGATTGATGGTTTTGATGAAGTGATTGGTGCTTCTGTAAAGAAGATCCACGAGCATCTTAGGAGACGGGCTTTTCTTCTTGGCTATAGTCAGTCTCCTGCAGAGTTTATTAATGCCTTGATAGCTTCTCAGAGCAAGGATCTAAAGCTTGTTGCAGGAGATGCCAGCAATAATGCTGAAAATGAACAACACTCTGAATTCTACAATCAACCATGGTAAGCATTATGCTACTTCACCTAATTTGTTGCATTTTGAAGAAGGCATGCATAATTGATATTTAATTTACATCTTGGTTTGCTATGACCATAGTGTTTGTGTTTATTTTCTAAATATTGAGAGTTGAAGTGAGAGGCATCCTTTAAAATAGGCACTTCAAAGAAGCAGCCGTGTTTGTGTTGGGCACTAGTTTTAGAGAAGAATACTGTTAACAAAATACTCTTTAACACACATTTTTCGACACACTCTCTTTGATTGGTTAAAATTCATATGGATCCCAACAAATTTAAATGAGACCCATGTGAATTTCAACCAATAGAAGAGGGTGTATTGGAATGTGTGTTAGTAGAGAGTGTGTTGTTAGCACTTCTCTTTAGAGAATAGTTTTGACGACGATGCGACACTTTAAATAACTCTATTTTGTGCTGCTTTGCAGTATCTGTGTTCTTTTTTGATAAGCAAATGTTAGCAATTAGTTTGGGGGAGGGGAAATTTATTAGCAATAGGAATTGAACTCTGGACCTCCTTCGTGAAATTTCTTCAGCGTCCCAACCCAACCATTGCGCTACACCTTTAGGAGCTTGCAGTATTCATATTTGTTTGGTGTTCTTAGGTCAAGGCCTTCCAAAGTGATCAAGTAAGGGTGAATGCTGATAGGTCCTTCATTTTTGTAGAGCACATCACTGTCTTAATCAGTAAATTTAAAGGGTGCATACATGCTTAGTTATTTGCCTTGAGACAAACTCGCTTTAGAGGAATTTTCTAGAAAACCATACTATGGCTTCTGTAGAGTTCTGTTTGCGCTCTGAAATCATATAAACATTTGCGAAGTGTTTTAAGTCTGAGTTAGGGCAAAAGACAGTAAGGGATTTGATCTAGATGTAATATTCTGTAGAGTTCTGTTTGTGGTTTTAATAAATTATCATATTTTTTATTTAATTACAAGACATATTTATTAAAACTGGTAATAATTAGATGCATCCTTGCTTGGTTGTGGATATGCCCTTACTAGCATACTAAATTTAAAGGTAGATACACCATTATTTACTTTGGTGGAAAACTCTCTTTTGAGGACTCTTTCCTTGTTGTATTTGGTATTACCATTTTATGGCTACTATGGAGTTCTGTTTGTGCTCTGAAATGATGCATACATTGTTCAGATACTGCTATAAGTTTTATGTCTAAGAATTTCTATTTGTGCTCTAATATTATTGCCATATGAAATGGAGATTTAGGACCCATTTGTTTGTTCTTTTTTTAAGAAAAAATATTTATTCTACTACAAGACACATTTAAAAAAACATTGTAGTATTTAGATAAGTTTTCTTACAAAAATACCTCATAAAAGTTGTATTAGTCCTTGCTTAGAAATTAGAAAAAGTTATTTTGGAAACAAAGCTATATCATAAAAGTGCATTTTAAAAAGTTTTATCGCCAGTGAGGAGTTCTAGTCATTTTAACTGAGTGGCAATGAAGAGTAAATCTGAAGATATGGCTAAGATGTACTGTAATTTTTTGTTCGTTTAATGTAACATAGGCGATTATGTATATCAAACGTTGTTCCTAATTGGTTTGTGTTCTTTTATGAATATTTCCAGGGTTGAGGATGCTGTCATTCGCTACCTTAGCCGGAAAAGTGCTCGAACTGATGTGCCTTGAAGCACCTGATGGAAATTTGTGAAATAGTTTATTTCCCCCTTTTTTTTATGGATGTGGAGGTGTCAGTCAAATTTCTGACATCAAAATCAGTCTTGTTCCAGCCTTGCTAAATTTTCTATCTCATCCTCATTTTTGGAATTGAGTACTCAAGAGAGTATATGGACTCAAGATTCTGATCAACCGTGGTTCGATTCTAGAGTCTCTCAACCATATTTGTACCTGTTGATTCTCATCCACTCTTACCCCCCTAGTCCTCACTAGTAAAATGAGCCAAGAACAGTTTGCTAATTTCTTGTGTGGCATCAATTTTGGTCTTTGAAGTGGTATGTTTAATGTTTTGGGTTAGAACTACATGTCCGTTTTTTAGGTACTTAGATATTTCACGTGGCTATAAGTAATGAATGATCACATTAAAATAGAAGTGTTAAAACAATGTCGCCGTGGCACTTCAATAAAGAAACGATGTTTGACTGTATATACTTATTAATGCATTTGATCGTGTTCTCCACGGGGCCATCGTGAATTCAAAACGATTTCAACGTACTCCCCTCTAATTGGAGGGGTAGACACGGACGAAACAAGAAGGGACAGTGATCTTTGTTGGTCTCCCTTTTATAAATTTAGTATGTTATTGTAATTTTTTATATTTATATTTATGTCTTAACTTTGTATGGTATTTAATAATGGACCTTTATTTGATTCTAATCTATTGGGTTTTACAACATTTTTTCGAGAAATTTGACCCTATACTATGAGTTTGATGTGCTTTAAGATGTTCTAATATTGGTGAATTATGTCAAAAGTTAGTTGAGGTTAGTAAATCAACTTTTTTATCTATTGATTGACACGGTACGGCTTGTGTTGACTCTTTTGAAGTCAACAGCAACCATAGATGATGCATTTTCAATAATGAAAATTATAAAAACAATGTCGTGCAATAGGATGGAAGATGACTATCTCAAAGGTTACATGATTGTTTATATTGAAGACGAGATTGTTGAAAATTTTATTTCATATTTTAATTTTATGAAATAACGGCGAGCACATCATACATAAATGTTAATTCTTTTTATATTTGTATATGTTGTGCATTTGGAAATTTATTTTTCCTTTACTAAATATACTTTGAAACTTGGTCCTCCTTTACACTAAATTCCTGACTCCATCCCTGCATATAGATAAGTTGTAAAAACACTTATCATGTGAAAATTGAACCTTTCGAGTGTTGATAAGCTAAATAAGTATCAAATTGTACTTGCATCCACTAGAGGTGAATATGTCTCACCAAAATCAATTTTAGGTCTTTTTCCAAAATCCTTGAGTGGCGACTAGCAAGTCGATTGGTGTCGCACATGCATATGTTTGGACTATATGTCCAAAAACTTTTTGTTTGTAAAGCAAGTTTAATTAGGTTTTAATTGCATCTTTTTATTTTGGCCAATATTTAATAGACTTTAGTTTATGTTTTTTATTATCATTCATCATATTTAGGCGTCATATTATTTGCAAAAAACATCATCAATATTAGCTTTAAGTGAGTTTCACTACACGATTTAGGGATATCTCTTTCCTTTCATTAATTTCAAGTACCTAATCAATCTCTTTAGAGCTTAAATATCGATAATGTTTGAAGACCTTTATTTTAGTTTATTTTCTTGTTTGTGAATTACTGTCTTTGGAACCGAAGGGCCTACCAAAATTTAAGTACAATTGAGATTCATTTGCAATATTAGATTGCTCAACTAAAACATTCATTTTGATTAGAACATCAGCAATTGATTATATAATTTAGTTACACTTTTTAGAGCAATAAATATATTTGGTAATTGATTGGCTAAGCTTTGCTAACGAATTATGTTTTGAGTTTTCATATCACATTGTTTGGTTCAATCATCAAGATGAGATAATGATATCTCATATCAATTGCTTTCTTTTTTCAACTACTTATTTTCTCCCCTTAAGATGGAAAATTTTGATTCATCAAAATGTCAATCTACATTATAATAAATGAAGATAAATATCCAAAATTTATTCTCAAGCTTTTTTTAGGGTCAATCTTAGTGCACCGTGTTTTGAAAGTCCATCTTAGTGGATCCTGTTGTAGCAATTAGAACATACACTATTAAAAAAAATTGATTGAAAATATTATATTCTTAAACAAAAGCCAATTGTATAGAGGAAAAATTGTAATAACTTGTTGACGAAAGAATCTTGCAACATGCAATATTGCATGTTTCCAAATGAAAACTAGATATTTGCATCTCATAAGTTAGTGGTCTTGCAATTAATTATATACATTTAATAAATAATTAGGTAAGTTTATTTTGTGTATGAACATGTACTACAAGATGTTTAGACGTTTTATGTTAATCCCAAATCCCAATGGAGATACAATATTCATTAATAATCAAGAAAATTAACTCTTATTTGAATTAGTTGAGCAAACAATGTCACAAGTGCCTTATATTTAAATGGTCCACATGGTGGATGTATTGACCCACAAATATATCATGTATTTGTTCTAAAAAATTGAGATTCACTTTCAATTTTTGTTGGTTATAATCAAATTATTAATTTTCCTTGAAAACAAAAGGTACACTTATTGGATTGAAGAATCTATTGATCATTCAATTGATAACCATACAAGTTTTCAATTATTTTTTGCATCATTATAAAACTAAGATGAACTAAGACCGCCCATGTCAAATAGCAACGTTATAATGATAAATCTCTTATCTCTTATAACATTTTAAATTTTATCCATCTCTAATAAAGTGATGAATTTTTCTTTTTGTACCAACAAATAGATCAGCAACATCTAAGTCAGTAGATATCATTTGTTTTCAATGGAGTTAGTATCAGGTGTTTGAATATATTGAATACAAATTAAGACCTTATAACTGTCAAAATCTTCTAAAATCATAAATTATATATTTTAGTGTCTACAAATACTGGCTGTGTTGTGAAAAAAGGTAAAAGATATTGGATATCAATATCGTCCCATATAGAAATCCTTTAATTGTGCTACTAGTAATGAGAGACCATCAGGTATATGTTCTCAAAACTCCTTTGCTACTAAAAATCTCACAATATCCGTAGCGTACACCCGGATTTATGTTTGGGGTGGGAAAAGTTCTTCCTTAAGTGAATTAGTTTTTTTACCGAACTATGATGAATAGATCGCATTGCAATTCTACTTGACTTGAAAGTTGAGAGCAATCGAGAAGTCATTTCCTTTCCAGAATAGGAACTAATATCAAGGCTTTCAATTTGTAACAAAAAATTCTCATAAATACATACATAATACTGCCCCTCATGAAGCAATAGCGCCAAAACGATAATATTCATGTGGTTTACACTAGCTTTATATGCATATTGGTTCCAGATCCTAAGTTATAACAAGCAGAAAAGCTAATTACTCTTACATTGGATGCTAAATGAGCAGGTGTTCCACCCTCCATACTAAGCTGACCCATCTGCATCTCTTAGACGTGTAATAAGCTCATCCTACACATTTTATTCCTCGAATTAGAAAGGAAAATGAGCATAAAATTTACGGGAGCAAAGGCTTCAACGATAATCAGTCATGGATAAATAATAAACCAGTTCACAACAATTATCTTATTATGATATATATGAACCATCATTAAGCAAAAGTAAACAAATATTATCAAGCAACTCATGAATGATCATCTATGCCTGGATGTATATTAGCTGTCTCAATGCAACCTGTATAGGACTACTTGCCTTTTTTCCTTTGGCTGAAAGACCTTTAGCTCTCAAAAGAGCTCGAAGCCTCTCTACAGTCAAGCTCTGGAAGTCTCTATTAGATGATTGACCACTTGATCCCTCTGCGTGTTTAAAAGCCATAGCAAGACAAGATAAGATGAAAAATACAGATATATGCACAATACAGGTGGTCAAAACATGTCCAGCCATCCCATGACTTGGATATACAGCCTCATGTCAAATTCTTACATATCACAACCACTTGATTAAGTTCAAGAAGCAGCTCAACTTACTTAATTTGCATCATTCTTCTGTCTTCTTAAATCTATTTATTTTTCTTTGGTAGGGGAGGGGTGCGTGGGTGGTTCTTATATTATAGGTGCAAGCACCTGGAGAGAGAATGGGGATAGATGACCTATTAGATAATTAAACCTCCAATATTATCACTATTACATATTTTATATTGTGTCTAACTCATCCTTACAAAACTACAAAACTGGTTCATAAGGCGAAAAATGTCTCTCTTTATAAACTCTTTTTTCAGATCTTATCTTTTTTCAATGTGGGACTTAGATTTTTCCCAATACACCACCTCACACTCAACAATATTGGGCTTAGTGTGTGGATAATTTGGTGGGTGGCCCAAATTGATAGGCTCTGATACCATATTAGGTTTTTTTATAACAAGTCTAACTAATTCATATAAAACCAGTTTATAAGCTGAGTGTCATTCATTATAAAATTTTATCATACCTTATCTCTTTTCAATTTGAGGCTTGAGTTTTTTCCAATAATCATCACAACAAAAGTCTCAAAAACGGTCCTAGCTAAGTGAGCTACAAGCTTATTGACCTTATACGTCAAAGGCAATTGTCTTGGTTCACTGTAGATTCAACTAGTGATTTGTGTGTGTGTGTGTGTGTGTGTGTGTGTGTATCAATCAAACATGAAAACCCCACTTGATAAGAATTTTTATGACAAAAACAAAGGCATCTTGAGAATGCAAACTTGATACCCATTACCAAACATGACTTTTATTAGTTTAATCCACATTCAATAAAAAAAATATTGGCTGAATTCTTTTATTGATGTATATACAAAATGCAAATATAAGATTGATCACATGTTTAAACATGTATCAGACAGAATGACATCTAAGCTTCAAGAAGGAACCATGAGACAAGAGTGATGACCCCACATACAAATTAGGAAGACAAACTAACAATCTCAAGAAACAAATAAATGTTCTTGTGAACAGCAAAAAGAGGTATGAACCCAATGCTAATGCGTCATAAAAATCGTATGAACTCACCTTGCCGAGAGTTTGACTGACTATTAGGTTTCTTGGCTGAAGCTTTGCTATCCAAAACCTTTTCCGCAGTTCTTATATAGAGTGTAATGAGACAAAATCAATAACATTGGAATAACTAAAAATGCAGAAATAAAAGAATGAGACATGCCATAACTAATTAACATATAAAAAACTACAAGTACCAAGCAGTACGAGAAACTCATCCCGCATGTTTTTCACTGAAATAGAGAAAAATCCAACAAATGATAATCATACACTTGACTCTTCTACAAAAGGTGGGATGTGAGAATAATACCTCTTTCTTGAACTGTCAGATCCATCCTTTGAGCTGGAATCAGCTTTTTGTTTCTTCAAGGTGAGTGATCTAATCAGTATGTTCTGTTGATTTGTCTTAATATGTTGCCCTTCTGGATAAATAAGGAAGGGAGTCAAAATCATTTTACAACGACATCTACTTATAGCTAGAATCCACGAGACAAAAACAACAGTTCAGGAAAATATGTCATGGCATTATGACCAAGCGGTTGGAAGGAGCTTCAACTGTAAAAAATAATTCCGTAATTTCTACAGAAACACATAAGAACAAAAAATTCAATGGCATTGGCATGATCCATTTTAAAAATGAACCCTTCAAGTTAGGGAAGCCAAGGAGATAAATATTTAGCATGTGTAATAATAGCATTGACAGAACATGTTCTGAAACAAAAAGTTGCCCTTAGCAACTACCATCAGTTTTTTACTACCAAATTTAACCTTAGCAATTACCATTAGTTTTTTAGCTTCGATAACGGTTACTTAATATTTTCTTATTTTTTACTTCATTCCCTTCAAAAAAGAAAAAAAAAACCTTCACTCCTGCATTTGAAACCTACACCAGTTTATTTTCTTTCATAATACAATAACCAACAGTCAAAAATTTCTTTTCGAACAATATTCTATGAGTGTCAAAGTTCAAGCCTTCTCTCTTTGATGTTCCTTTATATGTGTCCGTTGTATCTTCCATATTTTATTCGCCATCAAATTCAAAACTATATATAAAACTACAATTTATAATAATTTACACACTTAGTGCAATAGGAAAGCGGACAGATGGGCATGGGAATGTAAAATGATAAAAAGGAAAAGGTTTAGTTTGTTTCTTCCCCAAATTCACTGATTTGGGGCAGGGTAACATGAAAGTACCAAAGCAGCTACACTATGCTTTTATAATTTGCAAAAACATGTGAAAATAATTTAAGATTATGAATGAAAAAGACCTGGTGGTGAAGTATCATGATCACATACATAAACCCGCATTCCACTCTGCAAAATCAGAAGATCAAATTCAAAAACATAAAGTCTCTTATATAACCTCATAAAAACATCAAAAGGTATTGGAATTTTACATCAAGGAGGTGGCAGAAAATATATCATAATATCATGGACAGATTAACATATAAAAATAATATAAAGAAGTTAAAATAATAAGCAGCAACTACAATTGGTGAAGAAATATAAAGATAAAAAATGACATAAAGATTAGAAAGCTAGGGTTTAGAATGAGAAAGGAAAGGGAAAATGTAGTACCTGATTGGAAGAGTATATAGTGGAAGAGAAAGTGCCACGAGAGGGAAGATTGGTGAGGAATTGAGAAGCACCGGAAGAAGGATTTGAATCCATTGTTATGATCTTGTAGTGAAGAAGACGAGTTTGTTAGGAGTGTGTTTTTATGGTTTGTTAGAAGTAACCAAATGTTGGTTCGCACGCCCACAAAGAAGAGAAGAGACGCTAATAAACAACACCTAAGTTTTTCCCTCTTTCAGTCAAAAAGAAGATTAAAATTTCCCCCTATAAAGTTTTATATATATATGGAAGAGTAGATGGAAGTGAATCTTATTTTTTGGAATTTTGACTATTGATATGTCAATCACGCAATTTTTGTTTTGCAACTCGATCCTATATTATATGATGTATTTTTCTATCTTGCTAATCAAACGAATCTAAGTTATAAGTTATGATGCGAACCACACAAGTTTAATGGCATATGGTTCATTTGCCAAATTGATCTTTTGTATTTCTTTTATTAAGTTAGTATTTTATATTTAAAAATGTTTACATAGTTGAAATGATTTCTATTTCTCATCCAATTATATTTTTTATTTGAAAGTTTCGAACTTTATTAAAGTATAGCTATCGTCATTGACTTAAAAAAACAACCTTCAAAATTAACATGATTTTGTTATACATAAAAAACACTTGATTTTTTTGAAGTTTTTATCAAATATTGTGGTCTTCTTGATGTAAATTTGAGATTAATAATAGCGTTGAACGGTGAAATATTATTTATATTAAAATTATTTAACAAACATATAGGCAAATCTATCAAAGAAAAAGTTGGCCATGTGGTATTGATAAATGACCACTAAATGCAATGGTTTTTATAATATTTTTAAAAAAATTGTTTTTTCTTTCTTCTGTTAAATGAGTGTTTATTGTATTAACTATATATAAAGGCCATTTCTTTTTAAAAAATACAAATATTAATTTGATGTTAAAAGAAAAGATAAATAGTTTTAT
>JBBPBT010000347.1:4436111-4447013 GCA_037974875.1 Cicer bijugum
AATTGAATTGGTTAAATAAATTTTAGTTTTTATAAAATTTTATTTACAATTTTTATAAATATTATAAAATTAATAATTCTTAAAAAAAAAATATTCACTTTTAATTTCTATTTTATAAAGTTTTTGTAAAAAATTGATATTTTTAATCTATAACTAAAGTTCTTATAAAATCAAATTAAAGACTAAAAATAACTAATTTCTTTTAAATATTAAAATTGAAAGATAATAATTTTATAAGATATCAAAACATATATTTAGTCCAAATTAAAATTAGAATTAATAATTCACTGATACAAATAGAAAACTGTGATAATCTCATAGTAGTATTATGGTACTAGTATTTGTCTTTGGCTCAAAAGTCATAATCATAACTGGTTGATTAGAGAAAATATATTTTCATAAAAAAGGAAAACATTTATCACGTTCCCATTTGAAGAATTCCGGGGCACATGGCATCACTCATTCACGACTAATGAGATTTGAATCACATGGTACAGATGAGATCCATTTTCCCATTCTTGAGGTGAACTCGTGGCTGTTGGCTATATAGTACTATGAGGTACTACTATTACTATTCAAATTAGGTAATATACAATATATGTAAAGAAAATAAAGTAAAATATATGCAAAGAGCCATTTTGGAAAATATAAGTAATTGGGATCTTAGATATAAAAATAATAATAATTAGTGGAAAATATATAAAATTGTGATCTTATATATACTTCATTAGTAAATATTTCAAGTAATATTGACATCTTATACTATATAGTTTATAAGTAAATATTCTAGGAGTTGTCCAATTCTTATACATACTTTATTATCAAATATTTTCTGGTGCATGAGATGTATATACAATGAATAAAATTTGTTTAGGACCGGACTAAGAACTTTGGGAAATCCTATTGGACTTTAGCTCAATTCAATATTTTCTTTTCTTGTTTCACTCAAAAGTACTTTAAAAAATTATAAATTTTATTCAAATTAGATAATTTTAAAGTGTATTTTATACTTCTGAATTAATCAATTTAAACATATATTTTGTATATTTGAAAACATTAGAAATAAGAGAAGAAACATTATTCAATAAGTAGGTTGTTTATGGATTGGGTAAAATCGACCAAGTTGATAAAATCGATCAAAATCCATCTAGAACTTGGTTTTTCAAAAATAAAAATAAAAAAATAGATCACTTAAATTGGGTGTTGGGTAAAAATAAAATTGACTTGGGTAAAATCAAACATCCCAATTTCTCCATTTTTGTTGTTGTAATTTTTACTTTTTTAAATTTTAGATTTTAAAAGGTTTGATCCATTGATAGGCTATTTTTTTGTTGTTGTTATTTTAGGATTTTGCACTTTGATTATTCTATGTTTGCAAACATTTTATGTTATTTTAGACCCTTGTAACTTTGAATTTATCAAGTTTGCTAGTATTTTATGATTAAAGTTATAACTTTGAAATTTTTGTATGTGTATATAATTGATACTAAAACAATAAAACAATAATGAAAATAGATTATATTATATTTTTGAAAGAAAAAAACAAGGTAATGTAATTTTTCATATTAAGAATATTATTTTAAAAAATATTTAAAAACAAAAAGAATTTAGGTAAATGATGACAAATCTCAATCCAAATCGAAAATAAGTAGTTTGATCAAACAACCGCTCAACAATAATCAAACGATTACTTGCTTTCTATTGAGTAGTCAGTATATAAATGATCGAATCTACAAATACCCCACCAAGCATAGAACAATCAACGACAACCGTACACCGCGTCTCCTGAGGTCCTACATGGATCAAAATTCATTTTTGCGAGCTATTTTACCTTAGCAATGTGGTAATGTCACTTTTTTTGAACAGGTAGTAATGTGACCTAGCATCCTTCACATTCCACAAACAATATAACTAAAAAAAAAAGAACAAACCATATAACATTGGAAAGTCTAAATCTACCAATCCAAAGTGGATAAAAAAAAAAGTGGTATGAAATTGAAAATGGATAAGGTTGCATATTTGGCAACAGGCCAGAATCATATCTCACACTCTTTTCGGAAGTTTTATTAATCGTAACTTTTCATAGGTTTGATTTAGTTAGGTTAGCTAAAAGCCTAAACCTTAGGTTTCCAAATCGGTACTAGTATTTCCTAAGAACCTCTCTATAATTTAGAGTGTAATGGATGCCAATTCTAGCAATAGTATGTGTCATAATACACTTGCACACTAATAATGAAGTTGTCTATTTCTTTTGACATCCTCTTTATTTCTCAAAATAAATTGAGAGGTCTATATTACTACTATAATTTAAAGTGAATAAAGACCTAATATATGCCAAAATCTAGCAACGTGTCTTAATACACTTGTGAAACATCAATTTCTTTCGAAAAATAGAGATGATCTCTGTCTGAGTTCAAGATGCTAAAGTGGTTGCTTCACAACCATCAGGTACACAGGCCAAAACATTTTTGTAATCTCTTGAAACGGTAAAAGAGTCGTAAACCTTTCCATCTCTACTTTTCTTGTATTCAAAGAGGAGGGATGAATGGTTGAATGCTGTCAACTTGACAAACCCAAAGTCATAATCTCTGTAAAGACTCCACTTTGGAGTTACTTGGCTGAAATTGGACAAGTGACTTCCTGCCCCTCCGACAACAACATGAATTGTTCCATTCACAGTGCCTGAATAATGAGACTTTTCTGTATTCACGCATTGATTCTGCATATGTATTTGGTTCATCCGAAAATAAGCATTAGCATATGTAATTAAAATCAAAACTCACCTATGAAGCACCGATCAATACACCAAACACTAACTCTGACCCATAACACTAATATTGATTTTAAAAAATGGAAGTGGTTGAATGTAACTACATGTGTAGGTGTTGTGTCAGTATCAGAAATTGACATGCATCGAACTCTCGAGACGCTTTTAATCTAAAATGTCGGTGCTTCATAGAAACTCATTAAAGAAACAAAAGGAATTATAAGTTATGCAAGATGAATGAGCATCCATCCATCCATAGATAACTTCAACAATTTCGAAAAGGAAGAAAAGCACACCATAAAATAAAACATGGGCTTAGCAATAATTCAAGTTGGTTCAAATTTGAATAAAATAATAGCATATTTGACTACTGTCCTTACTTGATAAATGGGGCATGTCCTTTCGTAGTTATGGACATGGCCATAAAATGCAATATCTACTTTGTATTTCTGCCAAAGTCTCTGCAAACTTTCCCTTCCCATGGGTTCTTCAAATGACCCTTCCAATCCATACCAAAAGTCGGAGGAATATCCAAGCACACGATGAGCAGCAAAGATCAACCATGGTTGTTTTTGTCTGTCTACTGTTGCAAGACAATGCTCAATGAACTTGTACTGTTCAGATCCTTCTCGCCAATCGTGCTCAGTGTCAGCTATGCAGAAGCGAAACATGCCATAATCCGTCGCATACCTGAAAAATCAGAATCTTGTTCATTTTACAACTTGGATATATATTGTTAAAATCATAAACTCAATTTTTTGTATGTAACTTAATTATTCATGTTAAAATACTAAAACATAAATATGTCATGACTCAGTGAGTTTAAAAGAAATTCAATTTGATCACCTTCATAATAATAAAAAAAAAAATTAACTCAAATTATTAAACTTTAATTTTGATCCAGTTTAATGATAATATATTGATATGTGAAGGATCATTCGTATAACTATTTGAAAACTTCAAATATAACGAGTGATTGGATTCACTTTTGTGTTCAGAATAGAAATTAACAGATTTGAATCTTTCATGAAACTGAATTTACCAAAATTTTGCTCTGTTTTCAGCTGGAACATAGAACATGGTCTCAGCCAAAACTCCACACTCGCCACCTGAATCTGTAGTGTCATAAAAGGATCCTGTGTTGGGCCAATCACGTTCATGATTACCACTGCAGGATGATTGCAATCATTGTTCAATGTACAAATAACAAATCAATCTAATTCACATGCCAATGTTACAAGGTATGGGCAATAAAATCAACCTGGCAATCATATATGGTACTGTTGATGCAACTGGTTCCACCTGAGCTGTGAATTGGTCCCACTGTGAGATGTATCCATTTGCATATGATATATCTCCTATGTGGAAAACAATGTCTATATTTTCTAAATCCTTGATAAGCTGATCAGTGGTGTTAAGTGACCCAGGTTGGTAGTTACTATACTCATTTGAACCATCCCGCTCAGCCTGAAACACATTGAAGAGCAGTGTTGTCAATTGTGGATCGCGAGAAATAGAGGAACATTCAAATTCCACCACACATTAATGCTATAGCTGCTATTAAACAAATTTTCTATTAAATAGCATATTGCAGAACCTTAGCGGTTTGTTCAAACTCTGCTATGCAATAACATCATAGTGCTGGTATTTAACAACACTGGTGAAGAGATATTCAGTACTAAAAATCCTTACTTCGCCCAATCATATATATGCCTAAAGATTGCACTTGGTAGCATACTAGTTTCTTTCTTCCAAAGACAGTTTCAGACAATCTTCTCTGTACATAAATTGTATTTGGAAAAGAGTAATATTACCTTCCCCATGTCCCCAAATATGACAACACGTTGAAGTGAGTCCTGTCCGGGATAAGGCGATGACTTGAATGAATATTTCTTGCTCCAAATGTATGAACCATTAGACAAAATATGACCTAATCGGTATGTATACCTGAAAAATATATTGAAGAAAACTATAGAGCATACGCTGCCAGTTTCGCATTGTGCTATAAACATAAATAGATTTCAGAATGCATACACTAAATTTGGCCACAGATTTTTGAGAAAACTTGTGTGTATGAAACCAGGGTCACGCCAACCAACAGTTCGTGCAGGTGAACCTGCAGGTGGGAGAAGAGAAATAACTAAATAATGCAGTATAGCTACAAAAGAGTCCATTCTAAGTTCCCATTGAACAAGAAAGAGATCTATTTTTCGGGATGATACAAAAATTGCAGGTTCACGATGACTCTTATCAGGTTCAAACAATTGCAAAATGTCAAGCAGAAATTCAATTGACCATGTGATGCAATAAAAATACCAAGCAGACTAAATACTAACTGGATTAAACTATGTAAGCAATAATAATCCAATATGATGCTGTGCTAAGAAGATTAAATAATCCATACCACACATGCTGTTACGACTAAATGTCAATGTTCCAGCAGGCGATTGCACGGGCATTTTTCCCTCAGCACCCCATTCAACAAATGGCGTTGCTTCATTTATGTCATATCCACTTGTCCATGTAACTGTCATCTGCACAAGACAATAACAACAATCCCTGAAATCACTTGCATAGCTCTAATAGAATAGTGGTTTCAATGACATCAATTATTATTCCAATAGTATCAGGTCAAACTTAGAAAGTCCAATGACACTCTTATAGAAATCTATCATTATCAGTAGGTGTGTGCTCAAATTTATTAACCCTATAGATTGCATGTCTTGGGAAACTTGTTAATTTTAATTTGATGTTTCATATAAAGGAACTGTGGATCACATAATGAATAGTATTATTTTGGTGAGCATAATATCAAGGACCTCAAGGTATGAAAATGAGCTTACTTCATCCCAAGACTTCCCTTGAGCAAGCCGAGGATATAAAGGCGCTTTAGGATTGGCAAATGATATGAAATTGGAAACCGCCACAAGTTTAGGCTGCAATGCTTAGTTAAATGATTAATAGTTAGCAAACAATATCATCATACACACATTCTGAACACTTGTTAAGTACATATTGAGAAAGACATAGCAAATATATGAAAAGCTGAAAGAGTCCCAGACACACATTTGATAGTCCGCCTGAAAATAGCGCAAACGAGAAATCCCCACGTTGATTGATCAACTGGAAACTCAAAGAAGCTTTTCCTGTCTTGGTATAATGCGAGTTTGAGTAATTCACAAACTTGTACTGATACAAAGATTCAAATGAACTACATGAGTAATACACAAATTAGAAAACTAATCAAACCTATACATAGATTGATTTACGACCCAAACCTTTATTGGGGCCGAGCATATGAATGGAATTTGTTCTTTTGGATCGTTTAAAGGGGGACAAGTTGATGAACTGCCATTTAAAAAAATATATAACATTCTCATTTAGTTCTTTTATCAGTAATTATATGTGCAGGTTTTATAACTGTACAAAATTCAATAGAACTCCATCGTAATAAAAGAGAGAACAGCAATGTTAATTTGACATCAAATTTCGGCAACAAATTAAATGCAGTTCAAATATATAGCTAATCATGTTCAGTGAATGATTTATGAATATAACAAAGTGTTATAAAACATATTAAATTGTGGTTAATGACACTCAAAACCGTGGTTAAGTGTATTTCGTGTCTGATTAATGAGTCGCTACACCTAGTTATATTCATTAATCCTCGGCTGAACATAATTAACAACATATTTAAATTGTGTGAACCATACTTTGTGGTTGAAATTTGATGTCAAAATAACACAACTTAAGAGGGATAGATATGCATTAATTACTTGAAGTTTGCGGGAGAGAAAACTCCAACCCAATCATCTACAGATGGATCAGGAAACTCAATATCAAGAGTAACCCATTGTGTATCCTCCCCCTAAAATAACAATAATAAAATAAAATCACACTATGAGTCAACTTAAAAATCAACGGAAGTCAACGGCTGGAATTTTTACTAAGTATAAGAAACAGGTTATGTTATGTTATTTTATGTTTACCTTAGTGCCAAGAAGAGAAGGAATAGCTGTAACTGAGGCGTTACTGTGGAGTGAAAAAACAGTTTTATGAACGGCAATTTTGGAGAGTGGTTGTTCACCAAATCCATTAACATGAGCAAACACCAAAACGATGTTTGAGTTGAGAAAACATGATAAGGCTGCTACTGCAAGAGTAAATAAATACAAAGAATTATATTCCACTTTGTGTATAAAATGATAGTAATAATGAATTAAGAGGGAGATAAATTTTTTTGGTTTTATTTTTGAGGTGGGAAGAGGGGGGGAGGAAACCAGAATTTTGAGTTCCCAAGCAACCGGCTTTTCACTACCAACCAACGCGAACACGGCAAAGTGCGAAAATATATCTTCTATTGCATTATTAAAAAATTATCGCAATAAAAAAAGTTTTTGTGACGTGCTATGTGGTTTTTTTTTTTAAATAACTCAATTTTTCAATTTATTTATCTGAATTTACTTTATAAAAACTATTAATTAAAATATTTTTTTTAGTCATAAATTGTCATTTGAAATAACTGATCGAATGTGTACTGCATCTGACACATTGCACAAAATTTCATGAGAGAGTTCAAAGACAAAGAACTTCAAAAAAAACTTGTTTGTATGGGTAATGATCTAATTCTTCTTAGTATATTTTTCACTTATTACTTTATAATATTTGATCATTTTTACATCATTTATAACAAGATATGCATTAAATGAGTCTTCATTCAAATATTATCTCAATGAAATCAGGATGACAAATTCAAAGGCTTTAAGATGGATCGATAATATCCGGTCAGAACAATGAACTATGGCTTATTCTCAAGGTCGACGATCGGGACACGTGACAACAAACATTTCCGAGTCAATCAACATAGTGCTCAAGGGTACGCGTAATCTTCTAATCACTACTTTGGTACAATCAACATACTATAGATTGAGAGTTTTATATGCATAAAGGGGACAACAACATCATGCATCATTAGCTTATGGTCGAGTATACACAGAAGATTGCATGAACAAGATTAAATATGAAGCTGGTAAATCTAATACTCACCAAGTCATGCAATTTGATTGAAATTGTTATTTTTTCATGGTGCATGAAATGGTAAACCCAAGAAAGGTGCGACCAATTGGTCATTTTGATGTCAACCTTCAAAGAAAATGGTGTGATTGTGGAAAATTTCAGGCTATACATGTATCTTGTTCACATGTCATAGCTACATGTTCTTATGCTCGTCAAAACTATTTAGCGTTTTTACCTGACATGTACAAGGTTGTTAATGTATTTAACATCTTCAAAGAAGAGTTTTCATCTACATCCAATGAAGGATATTGGCTCACATATGAAGGTGAAACATTGCATCACAATCCTGAAATGCAGATAATTAAAAAAGTTCGCTCAAATATTATTCGTATTAGAACTGAAATGGACGTTAAAGAAAATGTGGACTATGTCGGTTAACTCACCATACTCGAAAACATTGTCCAAATGTTAGAGATAGCTCTACTCAATTTATATAATTTAAAATTTGTATTTATGTATTTTTATGAATTATATATATATATATATATTCTATTTGAAAAAATAATAATTTTTTGAAGTCGTCATTTGAAACGTAGGCTTGATTAATAGTTTTCAAAATAGAATATTTAGATAAATAAATTTAAAAATAAAATTATTTAAAAAAAACCTGTGATATATTAGTTGAATAAGAAGACGATAAATCAAATGTGTGGAAATTTATTTAAAATTCCTTTTTTAGAATTTTATATTTTTTTATTTAAAAAATGCTTTAATAATATACAAAATAAAATAATAAGAGTTAATTCATTTAATCATTATCAAAATCACCCCTATTGTGAGCTAATTATCTAACTCGACTCAATGAAAATAAGTTTTAAATTTGGCGGTGTATTCTTTTTTGGAAATTTTTAATTTCGGAATTATCAATTCAAATTTAAAAACGAAATAACTAAACCCATAAAATAGTAAAATTGAGAAAATTTAAAGTATATTTAAGCTGTTTGTAAGGAAAATATATACTATATCATTTCATTTTTAATTAAGTAAATAATTTTGTTTGCTAAATAAATTTAGGATAAAGCGATAGTATCATAGTTCAAAGTAAAGAATATTTTAAAGTTTATTGAATATTTATAAAAAAAAGTTACATCTATCTTTTTTCAATAACATTAAAAGAAATCAAAACTACAATTTTTTATGCAAAATATTATTAAATTTATTTTTACAATATATATTTAAATGTATTTTTATCTGCAATATATCTCTTATCATTTTTAGTCCTTGTTTTTGCTGAAAATGAAAGTAGTTGGCATGTTTTCTTTTCATGCTCAACTTGCGAGTTTTGTTGAAGGAGAACCTCTATGTGGAACATAACTAAGCACATGTGGGGAAAAATAATGATTTTGTTGAGTTCTTTTTTCAGGTTTTTAAGAAGATTAAGAAAGGAGCATGCTTTTTTTTTAAAAAAAAAGAGAGAGCATATTTCTAATTTTAAAAATGATTTTGTGGAGTCAATTTTACTACTTACTTCATCATTCATAATTTGAAAACCCTTATATCTATTTTTATTTCATCATTCACCTCACATCTCATATCCTATATAAAAAATCTGAAGAAAAAAAAATTAGGTAGAAAATTGAAGAACTTGCAAAAGCTGATTCCCACCAAAATATATTATCTCTCACCCGAACATTCCAACATTTTACGTTTCTATTCTTTTTAGAGTTCTAGAAATTGGACTTAAATTTTAGGTTAAATTACATTCGTGGTCCTTTAACTTAATTTCAGATAACATTTTAGTTTTTTTTTTTTCTCGAGTTGGTAATTTATTTTAGTTTTAAGTGACAATTTGATATTTTATGTTTTAAAATATCAACAATGTTATTCTTTTTTATACAAAAATTTAAAAAAATTCATCAAAATTTTCAATCAAAACCCATAAAATTAATAATCATCTTCAATATAATGCAAATTTTATCAAATCCATAACTCAAATATTCAAATACACTCATATTTTCATCTCCAACAACATCAAATAAAAAATAAAAATATGAGTTTATTTCAAGATTTAAGTTATGAATTTGATTAAATTTGTATTTTATTGAAGATGATAATTAATTTTATGGGTTTTCTTTGAAAAATTTGATGATTTTTTTGAATTTTTGTATAAAAAAGGATAACATTGTTGAAATTTTAAAATATAAATTATCAAATTGTCACTTAAAATTAAAATAAAGGACCAACTCGGAAAAAAAAAAGTTAAAGGACTAAAACGTTACCTGAAATTAAATTAAAGGACCGCGAATGTAATTTAGCCTAAATTTTAATCATATTAACATATGTTTTAATATATTAGAATTTACAAACATATCCAATTTTAGTTCATGTACGCCTACTAATTTAAAATTGTATAAACGGTACATAACACATATTTTACGTAAAGATAAATAAATTAAGTTAACTATAAATAACTTACATAAATATATCCAAATTGAAACTGTATAAACATATATAAATTAAAACTCTTTAAATGTGCATCAAACCAATTCACATAGGTTTTTTTTAATTCAAACTAAATTTATGCACAATATATAAACTTACATAAAGTTACACAAATTGACTATGGGTACATCTCTAACAACTCTGTAAAAACACTTTCAAAATCAGAAAAACAAATTCATTAATATATATGATATGCAAAAATCAAAGAAGAAGAAAGGAGAAGATGAGAGAAATGGTGAAAATGAGAGAATTTGAGAAGATTATTTTTGTTAAAATGAGTAAATTTGAGTTTGCTTCAAGAATAATTTGGTCAATTTATTTCTATAAGAGGGTGCAACTAGTAAAAGAGGGTATAGGTAGCAAGTATTGTCGAGTTTAAGGAGAAGAAGGAATATGAAGTTGTTTGGAGAATAAAGTTAAATATGTTTTTAATTCATATAAAATTTTAATATTTTAATTATAATTTTTGTAAAATAAAAATATAATTTTTAGTTTCTACAAAATTATCATATATGCAGTTTTAACTTATGTTCTTAAGGCAATATATATTTTTTGATGAATTTTTTTATTTATGTATGTTTATAATATTATAAAAAGTTCATTCACAACAAATAAGC
>JBBPBT010000347.1:4475798-4493298 GCA_037974875.1 Cicer bijugum
TTTTTTATGAGAATTATAAAACCCCAAAAAATACTAATGAAAAATAAAAATTCACATGTACTACAAGATTCAAAAATAAAAAGACCCATAATTGAGAAACTGTAGCAACAAAAAAAATCCAGATTTTATGATAAAAATAAAAGGAACAAAAATATAAATAGAATCAAAAGCTCAATGTTATTTAAAAGTCTTGTGTTTAAACAATTTAAATAAATAAATATTTTTTTAGTTTTTAGAATTTCTTTTTATTAAGAGCTTAATTTTTATAATTAAAACATAATCTTCAAAATATTTGAGACGAACTTGATAGTTAAGATGTTATTATTATCGTGTGAGGCTTTTCACTCTAAACTTTTTCAAAAACTAAAGTTTTGCTTTCATAATGATTCTCTTTTTTTAGTTTGGTTCTGATCAATGCATTTGGATACATGTTTCTAGTTTTGTACTGTGATATTTTGAAATTTTTTTCAGCATCAG
The DNA here is from genome assembly GCA_037974875.1 of Cicer bijugum. Classification (NCBI taxonomy): domain Eukaryota; kingdom Viridiplantae; phylum Streptophyta; class Magnoliopsida; order Fabales; family Fabaceae; genus Cicer; species Cicer bijugum. The sequence continues at coordinate 4,476,276 of JBBPBT010000347.1, forward strand.
ATTAGTTTCTTAGCTTGTTTTTATACTTGGAGTCATAATTGAGTTTTAATGTAATTATTTGCATATTGATCTTTACTTATTATGCAGACTATAACTCAAGTTTTGAATATCAGATTGATGCGTGCAACTAGGCGTTGGAAAGCAAAGTCATAGTTGCAACTTTTATGTTGGAGAGAAAGACCAAATCGAAACTTTACTTTGTCAAAATTATTGATTATGTGACTAAGCTTTCATAATAATATTTAGTATCACATCACTTGTTTTTCGCATCATTGTATATTTTGCTTTTTTTAATAAGTCAAGAATCGGCTTTTGGAATTAGATACTTAGATACAATACATAGTTTTCTTATTTGAAAAAAAAAAAAAAACAATAACCTTGATAATGTGAGTGGCTTCAAACTTGACCACTTATGTTCTTTTAGCAAAAACTCAAATGCAGACATTAGTAGATCATTATTTAAAAAACTTAACATTTATTTCATGAGGTTTGTTCTCATTAAAGCATATATAAAAAAGGTTTTTACTTCAACAACAACTCCAATAATAAATTCGCCATAAAATAATTTTTATGTAGACACAATTCCAATAATGAACTCGTCAAAATCTGAATTGTACGTAACTCGAAGCTGGCAGACGAAGATATTTGAAAATCGTTGGAGATAAAAATCCCACAAATTAGTTAATAGGTGGACCAGAAAACATATTTTAGAAATAGGTAGACTAAAAATTCATTTTTGATAAAATAAAAGGAACAAAAATGCATTTAATTCATCTCCCATTAAAAAATTGATTTTTTGTTTGGAAGATGTTCATAGTATGCACATGTATTTAAGAATTTTAAAAATTAATTTTGACTTTATATTTTTAAAATATCTTTTTTTTAGATTTAATTAAAAATAGTATAAGTTGTTTTAGATTTATTTGTTACAAATTAAAACAAATAATATTGACATTCAATAACTTAATATTTATTATTAGTTATTTAATATGATAAAAATCACATTTTTTTCAAAACAATGTATTTTTCATAAATTATTTTTACGTAGAGCTTCTCAAATTAATTTTTCATTTTAATCTTTTTTTTGAAATTTTATTATCAAAAAATAGTTGTAACAAATAGATGAAATACTTAAAATTGTGACTACCTAAACCCCAAAACAGTATATATAATAATTTATACTAGACTTTAAAAAAAATTATTGCGGATAAATAAAACTCTTTTGAAGGAAATAAAATCTTTTACGAATAATTTAAGATATTACGTTTCTGAAAAGTACATATGAGACACTTTAAATTTAATTTTCTAAATAAAAATGTACAATCTCAATAAAATGGATTTCACTATAATTTATTGATTTCTTTATAAAAATTACTACTACTACTACTACTAATAAGATTTTTTTAACTAAATGAGTAAAATACAATTTATAAATCTCATTACCGATTTCTCATATTTGAACTTCAAGACTGCGATTTTGCAAATACATGGTCAACTCAACCAAACAGAAACAACGAAGAGAGTTAATTTCAAAATCATGTAACAAGATAAGATAAGTGATAAGAACACGCAAATAATCAAATTGGTTATGAGACTTGATATTATGCTACCGAAGAACAATTCATGAATGACCATATTTTCAAAGATCTCTTCAACTCAACGTGAGACATATATACGCGATAGCCGGGATACTCATGTGTTGTATAGTAGCTTCCAGCCTTAGGGAATAATCCACTTAGAAATTCTTCACCTGAGATATTTCAAGGTCTATCAGTCTTACCTTATAGTTCGACTGTAACCGTCCACTATCGGGCTCACTCAGTTGTATTTCTCTGAAATCACTAGACTTGTCAAACTCTCCTTATATGATGACAAAATAATTTTCACTTTAAAAATCCCTAACATCTAGCTCATATTTATTCGATGATCACAATTCGACAACTCTCAATATAAATTAACACTATTCACCAAAATTTACGTCTATATATATATATTGGTCATTCCACAATATTCATCAAAATTTATATTATATTATATTATATTACATATATATATATATATATATATATATATATATATATATATATATATATATATATTAGTCCATCTCAATCAAGTTTAATAAATCATAAAGAAAGAAATCAAACAAATAGTGCATTCAAGTAAAGTCATAATTTCATTAAAATAAATAAGACCACTTAACTACATGTCATATGTATAATAGTAGTTAGCATGAGATTTCATAAAAATCAAACATCATACAATTTCGACATAAATTAATTCTCAACAATTTTATAAGTTTCTAAATTATATTTTAGTATTTATAGTTACCATTCATATATTCTCCAAAAGAAACTATGAGAATTATGGCACTATCGTTTATCATACTTTATATTATATTCATTGAATCAAACTTTCTCCACCCTTTACTTTGATTAAAGATTTTGTCCAACAAATTGGTTATGCTTATTTAATGCATTGCGCGTTCGTCAATTGTCATCTTTAATTGTCCGCGAAAGTAATAAAACAACACCAACAGTCAAATACAAATATATCATTTAATTATTATATATATCCATATTATAACCAAAGATATAATTAATAATGCACGACCTTATATTTATATTAACTCAATCACATAAATATTTTTTTATTTAAATAAACAGAATCATAGAATAATTAATATTAATAATTCAAATAAATTATTTAGACAAATACACACACAAAAAACACGTAGAAAGTTATCCAGATATATCCATATATATCCTAAATATAACAGCAAAAAATAATTTAATTATTAATGATAAACATGACTTAAAAAGAAAGACTAAATTAAAAGTGGAAAAAAATTTGGAACTTTAAATTTGAGAAATTTTGTATATGTAAGAACTAAAAGTAAAATGATAAAATTGTACGAAGACAACATTTATTTAACCTAAATAAATTTACAAGTCAAACAATATGCATATGAAATGTGTCTTTTTTATTTTGGCAGAGTATCGTGTATCATACCATGTCAAACTTAACCGAAAAGTAACCCTATGGCATGTTTACGAGTCAAACATAAATATTAAAGTTTACAAAACTAGTCTTTGACCTTATAAAGTATAGCTTGAACTAATTTATTTTTTATGTAATTCATTATCGGTAGGGATGAAAATATGTTAGGTCGTCCATCAGTGACCTATAAACTGATTTAGTTATGGTGTGGTCTGACCTATTAAATAAAAAAAACAGGTTGAGACTATTTTTAAAATCTATTTATTTAAATAGATCAGACTCAAGTTTATAAAAAACCTATTAGATAAGACATGACTACCTATATATATATATATATATATATATATATATATATATATTTTATTCTTTATTAATGTTATTTTTAATTATTATTGATTAATGATATTATTTTCTATTTTAAAGTCTATCAATTAGACATTCACTCAGCAGTCATTCTATATTTAGTAGCAGTTCAATTAGGCAATTATTCAATAGTCATTTCATATTTGTTTAAGAGGTAGTAATGAGTACGTTTGTTTTAGGAAAAAAAAATTATTTTTTGAAATCAAATTTTTTTTTAAGGTTTAAGGGTTTCACATTTTTTTAAAATCATTTTGTTAGAAAAATTATTTTTTGTTGAATATATATAGATATATACATTGGTATTGATATGTGGAAATTGGTTTGGGTAGAACATGTAGTTTGATATGTGTGACTAATTATGAATTCATTTTGTTTTTTTGTTTTCTTAAAAGATTGTTGCATTTTAGACTTGTTAGTTATTATTTTATCAAATTTAATTATAATTTTATGAGTTTCCCTTTTATATAAAGGCATAATTTAACATATTTAAAAAAATATAAAATATAATATTTTAATATGAATAAAACTTTATAAATTGGCTTTGAAGTAAGACTAAATTTTTAAAAAAGTCAGAACAAAACAAAAAAACAAAATTAACTCTAGGCCAAACTCATACCTTTGAAAGTGTGATTTGACATAATTTATTCCCACCCTTAAGTACCGGTCTAAATATACACAAAATATTCACACTTCAATCATTGTGATATCCATAAACACAAACTTATATACATATAAAATATAAAATACCAAACAGCTTATTGTTAGGTCGAAAGTTTTATTTCGGATTCGAACTCGAAACTTTATAATTGTATGAGTTAATTATAGTAAATTTTATTATATCTTTTAGAATTAAAAAAAAAAATATATATATATATATATATATATCCAAGTAGTTAACCTAAATGTTGTGTTGAAATAATCATTGATCGTCTCACCGAAATCTAAACTATTGATTTTTTTTTTCTCACGAGAATTCGAAGATTAAATTCCAATTATACAGATACATAGGCCACCTTCTATCTCACAACAGTTGTCTCATTTGCTTTTTTTTTCCTGTTTAAAATTATTTTTTATTTTAATATATTAATTATTTTTATATTAATATAATATTATTTGCTATATATCAACTCTTTAAACTATTTCCTTAAAATCAAAATACATAATTATTTTCTTAAAAATTATGCGCAATTCAGATGACACATTTAAAATAAGACAGAAAAATTAAGTATTAATAAATAACAATTCATTGTGAATATATTGCATTAACGTGCTACCTTGATTTTCCTTTTTTGCAAATATTTTGACCTGATTTATTACTTTAAAACCAAAAAGAAAATATCAAAACTCATTAAAATAAATTTATTTATTTTACACAAAAGTGTGTCACAAGAAATGTAAAATGAATTTTCCCACTATAATTGGCTCCATTACAAAATCACAATAATTGATCACAGGTGGATTTATTAATTTTTACTTGAAAATAAATCACAGCACTTAGTTATAAAAGCAAGGGAAAGCAAATACCGTTTGCATATCCTTGAAATTTATTTTGCAAAATAAACATCATTCAGGAAAGAAACAATGACATCGTCCATTTGTCATGTGTTAATGTCACTTCTTCTTTTTGTTTTGCTGCACAAACCTACCCTTGCTATCAAACAGGCAAGCTTTGTCTCAATTTTCAATATTTCTTTATTATTCACTTTTTTATTTTGTTTAGTCTTAATTTACACTAAATCCAATTTCAAAATTTCTTGTAAACTAATAATCATTCATGTATTTTTTTTTTTTTGTTAGTCTTATATTGTATACTTAGGATCAGACTCTTTCCAATCAAGTCCTTCATTATTTGATAGTGAATTAGCTACGAGTTCTCACTATGATCTTCTTGGATCTTACGTTGGAAGGTATGAAATTCAATCTATATAATCCATAGAATTACATAACTGATTTCGAAATCATCATATTAAATTTTATTTTTTTCTTCCACAGTACCGAGAAGGCCAAAGAAGCAATATTTTATTCTTATAATAGATATATCAATGGCTTTGCTGCAATACTTGATGAAGATGAAGCAGCAAACGTTGCAAGTATGTGGCTATGTTAATTCATACATTTATTTTCCATTTTGTTGTATAATAGTTTATAAAATTAAATATATTTTAAGTTTATATAAAAGGATTATTTTTTTATTCAATGAAAATGTGTGCTTCTAGTCCCTTTTTATGAAAATATGATGTATTTAGTTATTCTGTGGGGACCAATAATGTGTTATTTTTATTGAAAAAGAACAACTAACAGACAAAAAATTAATAGATCGAAATATTTATAAATTTTTAAGAATTAAAAGTAAATTTAACTTTACTTTTTCACTAATTGTAATTTGATTTTTCTATATATATATATATATGTTATTGGTGAATGCAGAGCATCCAAATGTATTATCAGTATTCTTAAATAAAAAATATGAACTACACACAACCCGCTCGTGGGAATTCCTTGGGTTAGAGAGAAACGGTGGATTTCCAAAGGATTCATTGTGGCATAAATCACTTGGTGAAGACATTATTATTGGAAATTTGGACACAGGTAATGAAATATTTGATATGTTATCTATGTATTATTGTTTTTGGAATTTACCATGTTAAGACGATAATGATTTTGATTTGATTTCATCATCCAATTTAAGACTATTTGATTTTATTATGTTAAGTCGATTATTAATGCAATAAATTGTGTCTATTAAATTGGTTAAATTTAAGAGCTCAAGCATAAAATTGGTTAAAATGATGTAATGAGAACAATAAAATCATTATATTTTGATAGATAAATACTTATTTAACTTTTAATTGATATTCATGACCAATTAACACTTAAGTATTTTTTTATTGATGTTGTGACTTAATATGATAGGTGTTTGGCCGGAATCTGAGAGTTTTAGTGATGAAGGGTTTGGACCAATCCCAAAAAGATGGCGTGGATTCTGTGAAGTTGGTGAAAATAATAAAGATAAATTTCACTGCAATAGGTCTTTTTTCTCTCTATAACTCATCACTCTACCATTTAGTATTACTTTATTAATTAGTTTACCTCAAGTTCTGTAGCTTATATTCGAAATTAAAGAATTATGAAAAAGGATTTGATTTACTAAAAAAGATTTGTCGTTTATATTTGAAATTAAAGTTTTGTTGTTTCTATTTTTCTCCATACAAAGACCATTTTAAAATGAAATTATTATTCTTTTTATTTTATTTATATTTTTTGAATATGTATGCAATAATCAAATGTGACATGGAATATAATTTTAAAATGAATTACCTTACATATATTTATAGGAAGCTTATTGGAGCAAGATATTTTTATAAAGGCTATCAAGCATCAAAGGGCCAAAATGCATCATTCAATAGTGCACGTGATTTTCAAGGTCATGGTTCACACACTTTATCAACAGCTGGAGGTAATGTTGTGAATGGAGCAAATGTATTTGGTTATGGTAACGGAACAGCAAGTGGTGGATCACCAAGAGCACGAGTTGCAACCTATAAAGTATGTTATGATGGATGTTATGGGGCTGATATTTTGGCTGGTTTTGATGCTGCCATACATGATGGTGTTGATGTGATTTCAATGTCTTTGGGTGGTGATCCTCAAGAATATCTTCAAAACGGAATTTCAATAGGCTCATTTCATGCAGTGGCCAACAACATCGTTGTGATTGCTTCTGGAGGAAACTCAGGACCTTCTCCCACAACTGTTGCAAATTTGGAACCTTGGACGCTCACAACTGCTGCAAGCACAATTGATAGAGAATTGGCAAGTAATTATATCACACTTGGTAACAAGAAAATATTTAAGGTACATATATTGTTTACATGTTTTTAAATTGTTTGTAGTTTTGTTTCAAACTTTTATATTGCGAAAAAATATAACCATAGGATGTCAATATGGTCGTATAATATTTGAGACGTCAAATTTGAAGAACTAATTTTTTTTTTTCATTTCTATTTTCAATAATGTTTTTATAGTAGTATATTAATCTAGCTTAATTAATTGTTTGCAATGTTTATCATTAGGGAGCTAGTCTTTCCGCGAAGAACTTACCAGTACATAAGATGTATCCATTGATAAGTGCCGTTGATGCCAAACTTGATAATGTGTTTGCCGGAGATGCGTAAGAGTTATTTTGTTTCAATATGACCTACTCGAGTGTATACATGTTCTTTTTTTAATATATTTTTATTTTTGTAGTCTTCTTTGCAAGAATGGAACTATTGACCCTCATAAGGTTAATGGAAAAATATTGGTATGTCTTCGAGGTGAGAATACTAGACTTGACAAGGGTGTACAAGCTGCTCGTGCGGGTGCTATTGGAATGATTTTGGCTAATGATCAGGCTTCATGGGATAAAATTAGTGCTGACCCTCATTTTCTTCCTGCTTCACATGTCAACTTTACCATTGGTGATTCCATTTTTGCTTACATCAATAGCACAAAGTAATTTTTCTCCCATATGCTCTAGGCTTGATATTTTATTCATAACTTTGGTTTTAAAGTTTGGATTATTCATACACATGAAATTTTATATTTATGCATACATTATGTAGGTTCCCTGTAGCTTACATTTCTGAAGTTAAAACACGATTAGGTGTAAATCCAACACCAGTTATGGCAGAATTTTCATCAAGAGGCCCAAATTTCATTGAGCCTTCACTCCTCAAGGTTCATTGTTATTTACAATAATTATAACTCATCACTTAGACTACCTTAAAAAAAAGAAAAAAAATTAAAGGTTACCATGTAATTGTAAATTTTATTTTCTATTTCAGCCTGACATCACTGCACCAGGCGTCAACATAATTGCAGCTTATAGCGAAGCCGCATCTCCTACTGAACAAACATTTGATAACCGCAGAGTTCCATATATGACTATGTCAGGAACTTCAATGTCATGTCCTCATGTTGCTGGTGTTGTTGGGCTACTTAAATCTCTTCATCCTAATTGGAGTATAGCTGCTATCAAGTCAGCAATCATGACCACAGGTAATTAAAGTATATTGCTTAATAACATGTAAGAACACATAATTCATCTGTTGATGCATTTTATTGAGCAAATATTACACCTTTTGCAGCAACAACAAAAGACAATATCGGCAAGCAAATATTGGACTCATCATTAGAGAGGGCAACACCTTTTGCATATGGTGCAGGGCATATTCGACCAAATCGTGCAGCAGATCCTGGGCTTGTATACGACCTAAACATTGATGATTATTTGAACTTTTTATGTGGTCGTGGATACACTAGTTCTCAACTTGCAGTGTTCTATGGAAAACCTTACGAATGTCCAAAGTCCTTCAATCTATTAGATTTCAATTATCCAGCCATCACAATTCCTTATTTTAAAGTTGGACATTCTCTGAATGTTACTCGTATTCTAACCAATGTTGGGTCTCCAAGTAAATATAGAGTGCGCATCCAAGCACCTCCACAATTTCTAGTTTCAGTTGAGCCTTCAACACTTAGATTTACGAAAAAGGGTGATAAAAGAGAGTTCAAGGTTACATTAACCTTGAAGCCAAAAAGTAAATATATCACTGATTATGTCTTTGGGAAGTTGACTTGGACCAATGGAAAACATCGGGTCGCAACTCCTATTGCTATCACTTATCCACAATAGAGAGGTTTAGGTTCATGTTAAGTTTTACTATCAACTATTTAAAGTAATGTATCTCTTTTCATGCCTCTTTAAATAAAGTGACACGTTATGTTTTGTAAACTTTTCTCAAAGATTGTCAATATAATATATCATTGTTGTTTTATTTAAGTTTTAATGTGAATGAAACCAAATAAATAAGATCAAATAATGTGAAATGAAAAAATAATATTTAGTCTCCTACAAAAATTATAATATAATTAATACTTAGAAATATTGAAAAAAAAAAATATTTAGCCTTACACAAAATCTATACATGTTATAGCATAATTTTGTTATGGCATCACATTAATCAATCGATGTAGTTGAAAGACAAGATAACACGTATTAAATTAGTTACATCACTGATACGTTGAGTACCCAAAAAATTCATACATGATATCGCTAATTCCGTCTTGAATACACATCTATGAGATGAGTTGTGCAAGAACACAATTTGGAATATGCTCGCATACGCGACAAAATCATCTCGCATCAACATTTTGTGAACATGAAAATATGAATCCTATGTTTTGAATATGTGAAGCTGTAACTAGGTGTTATAATACGTGAAATATGAAATGTGAATTGTGAAAATGTAAATCTTATATTATTAATATATGAAGATGTGATATCCTTACTTTGAATCATATCATATGTTGTGAATTGTGATTAATGCATTTTCCAACCAAGCCACCTCATCGTTAAGCCACCAGCGTTCATACCACGTCACCCATTAAACTTCTCCTTTCTTCCTCTACATAACATTTTTCTTCTTATGTGAAAAGTGGATTATGGGAGAAAAATGGAGAAGTAGTTTCTAAGACGAGTTGGGAAGTGATGGGAGAGTATATAAGTCCAAGCGAAAAATATTACTAGACAAATGAGAAAGTTAGATTCAAATCAAACGCAACTTCGTCTAAGTTACATTAAATGCTGCATTTAATGCAAGTGATTGATAACAATTTTAACTCTCGATATGCTTATTTGGTAGTTTCACTATGTAGGGTACATGAGACTTTAGTAAGGTATATTGTTTTGTTTTTAAAAATTTTAATATCACAATCCGTTTTTTAACTCTTAATTCCTTTTTAATTTCTATTTTAATTTGACTTTTGAACTACACGCATATCATATTTGAATTTTATGCAGTCACAACTTTAATAAATTTGACGGTCTAAAATTAAAATAAATTTTAATTTAAAATCATTTGAACCCAACCTATTAGATTCAGCCCATTTTGAAAGCTCCACTCTAGTGCAGCACTACATACTTGAAAGAAGTAGCCAAATACCTTTGATCGTTTCTCTCATCCAAGTGTGACTGTTGTGTTTTGTTGTCTCATGTTTTTTTTTATGCAGGAAGACATTCTAATCAGTTAAAAGTATATACTCAACTTTGATTTTGGGTGATGAGCATGACAATTTCACATGATGAACTTTATTTGGAATAAGGCAACGCCTTTAAAAGTTGAGTTGATTGATTGAAGGTTATTAAACAATTGTGTTCTTATGAAAGACAATTTGGCAAATCACAAACTAGTGACTTCAGACAATTTGTTATCTATCTCTATCTCTAGTAAGATGTGGGATGCAAACATTGAAGTGCTATGAGGTGGTTAATGTTTTTTAATATGATGCCTTTAAGCACGCTTAAACAATTTTGTAGTTTATCTTTGTTTAACAAAGCGTGAATGTCTTCATGTCAATTGGCTAGCTTGCATTTAGACCATTTAATTTTGTGGGAGCTTGTTCTCTATTATCAGTTGTTTTTGTTTCATTATTGTTAACATTCTTTTAAAAAAACCACTTGCAACCAATAGATTTTACTTATGGAGGTAAATCTACTAGAATCCAAGTTTTGCATTTTGAAATTGAATCAATTTCAATCATAATAGCTTTTTTTCAAAATTTTGAATCGAAAGAAGAAATAGTTTCTTAAAAAAATTTGGACACAGTATCAACAAGGTAAGTATAAAAATCATTTTCCAATAATGTATCTTTTCTTTGCCTTTTACTTCTCCTTAAATCTTCATTTTCATCTTCACAATTAATTTCTAAAGGTTTCTTATAGCTACTTTCATACTCGTATTGCAAAGGAAATATGTTCTCAAAAAATTCAGCATTCTTTGTTTCCAAAATTTAATTGCAGTCTAAAACATTTTTTAGAACAAAAAATTTATCGGCAACACTTTTTTCAGCATGTCATATAAACATACAATTAAATGTCTTAGAACCCATTTTTCACTTTTTGGACTCAGGTAATATGATTTTAGCTAAGTCTCCCACACTCTTAAATATTTTAACTTTTTTAATTTTCTTATTTAATTGATTTCCTACTTCAGCTTTATAAGATAAAAATAAATCAAACACTTCATCTTTATCCTTTAACAAATAAACCATAGTGTATCTAAAAAAATTATCTCTGAAAGTCACATAATAACATTTACCGTCTCTTGAAGAAGTTTGCTTAAAATTACCAATATCACTATGAATTAAATCAAGCAAATAAGATTCACGTTAACATAGGAATAGGGGTGGGAATAGGTCAGGTCAGGTTAAGTTTTGAAAGATCTGACCTACGATTTATTTTTTAAACCTACGATCTATTATAGGCCTTTTTTTTCGGTTTGGTCTGACCTTTTTAAAAGTCTTACCTGACTTGAAAGTCTTTTTAAAAGTCTTATTTACATCAAAATATTTAAATGTTCTACTAATACCAAAAATAATTTATCTAACAAAATAATTTTAAAAAAAATATGAAATAAACATCCTTTAAACTCTAAAAAATAATTTTTGATTTCAAATAATAGATTTTTTTCCTAAAACAAATACACTCATTTTTACCTTTTAAACAAATATGGAATGACTATTGAGTGATTGACTAAGTGAACGATTATAGAATATAAAACGACTATCAAATATAGAATTGTTATCGAATATGTAATGACTACTGAATATGGAATAATTACTGAGTGATTGTCTAATTGATATAATTTAAAATAGGAAATAATATTATTAATATTATAATAAAAATAATATTAATAAGTAATATATATATATATATAGATATATATATATATATAATAGACTTAATAAACTTTTTTATAAGCTTGAGTCTGACCTATTTAAATAAATAGACTTTAAAAACAGTTTAAGTCTGACCTTTTTATTAAATAGGCCATACCAAATCAAACCATAAGTAAGCCCCTGACGGACAGCCTAGTCTATTTACATCCTTACATAGGAAGCCACGACTATTTGGATAATTTACGTGCAACACAAACATCACATTTATTATATCGTTTATCACTAAACGAAATCATGCAAAGACGTTTCAATTTAATAACATATGAAGAACTAATATATCCAAATAATTTCAGAAGAAGAAATATTCTTAATAATTTCAGAAGTATTTAGAACAAAAAGTCATTTGATCACATTATATTTTTCCACTAAATTATTATTATTTATCATTATAATCTTGTCAAATTCAAATGACACTTAACCCTATTTATTTACAACAAGGACACTAAAATCAAATTCTCCCTTATATTAGGTACATGAAGTACGTCAATGAAAGCCAATGTGTTTCTCAATTAGAAGAACTTTTTCCTTTCTCAAAACTATAGCAGTTCACGAATCATCAAGATACACAAGTTCTTCTCCATCTCCTACACTAGAGTAGAAGGTAAAAGTATATTTGTTTGCACAAATATGCCTAGTAGCCCCATAGTCTACCACCCATTTTTTCATAATGGTCACAATATTGACTTGAGAAACTACCGCAATAATTATATCATCTCCTTCAGCATCAATAACAGGTTTAGATGATTGCAACAATTTATATTGAATTATAGATTTTTGTAACAAAAATATAAAAAATCAAAAAAAAATAGAGAATAAATATTTGTCATCGATAATATATATAAAAATAGAGTATATATATTTGTCTTGTGTTTTATTATATTTATGTATCATATCGTATTTTTTTAAAATTTGTTAGTGACAAATACATATCACATATATTTAATGTATAATTGACATATATTAATCATATATCTAAAAATTTATGTCTCACAATCATTCTCTCATTAACTACTTTTTTTCTAAATTATTTATAATTTTATAATATTAATTATTTGTTTTATTAATATAATATTAATTACTATATATCAATCCATTAAAAATTTTAACTAAGGTATTTTACTAAATAAAACTCATTTTATTATAAAAGTCAACCCAGTTAATTATTTTCTAAAAAATTATGCAACATTCAAAATAAGACAGACAAGGTATCTAATAAATAACAATTCATTGTGAATATATTGCATTAATGTGCTACCTTGATTTTCTTTTTTTGCAAATAAATTGACTCGATTTATTACTTTAACACCAAAAAGAAAATATCAAAACTCATTAAAAATAAATTAATTTATTTTACACAAAAGTAGGTCACAAGAAATGTAAAATGAATTTTCACACTATAGTTGGCTCCATTACAAAATCACAATTTGCTCACAGGTGGATTTATTAATTTTTACTTGAAAATAAATCACAGCACTTAGTTATAAAAGCAAGGGAAAGCAAATACCCTTATCCTTTGAAATTTATTTTGCAAAATAAATATCATTCATGAAAGACACAATGACAATATCGATTTGTCATGTGTTAATGTCACTTCTTCTTTTTGTTTTGCTGCACAAACCTACCCTTGCTATCAAACAGGTAAGCTTTGTCTCAATTTTCAATATTTCTTTATTATTTCACTTTTTTATTTTGTTTAGTCTTAGTTTACGCTAAACCTGATTTCAAAATTTCTAGTAAACTAATAATCATTCATGTATTTTTTTTTTTTTTGTTAGTCTTATATTGTATACTTAGGATCACACTCTTTCCAATCAAGTCCTTCATTATTTGATAGTGAATTAGCTACGAGTTCTCACTATGATCTTCTTGGATCTTACGTTGGAAGGTATGAAATTCAATCTATATAATCCATAGAATTACATAACTGATTTCGAAATCATCATATTAAATTTTATTTTTTTCTTCCACAGTACCGAGAAGGCCAAAGAAGCAATATTTTATTCTTATAATAGATATATCAATGGCTTTGCTGCAATACTTGATGAAGATGAAGCAGCAAATGTTGCAAGTATGTGGTTATGTTAATTCATACTTTTATTTTCCATTTTGTTGCATAATATTTTATAAATTAAATATATTTTTAGTTTATATAAAAAAAATTGTTTTTTGATTTCCTTTAAAAATTTAATCAATTTTTGTATCCATGTACTTTGTGAAAATGTGTGCTTCTAGTCCCTTTTATTCAAATATGATGTATTTAGTTGTTCTGTAGGGACCAACAATGTGTTATTTTTATTGAAAAGGAACAACTAACTGACCAAAATTTAATAGATCGTAATATTTATAATTTTATAAGAACTAAAAGTATATTTAACATTATTTTTTCAGTCATTGTAATTTGATCTTTCTAATTGGTGCCATACATATGTTATTGGTGAATGCAGAGCATCCAAATGTAGTATCTGTGTTCTTAAATAGAAAATATGAACTACACACAACCCACTCGTGGGATTTCCTTGGGTTAGAGAGAAATGGTGGATTTCCAAATGATTCATTGTGGAATAAATCACTTGGTGAAGACATTATTATTGGAAATTTGGACACAGGTAATCAAAGATTATTATGGTTTATTTATTTTGTTTATGATAACCTCATCAGTCATAATAAGATTTTAAATGAACCATTTGATATATTATCTATATATTATTGTTTTAGGAATTTACCATGTTAAAACGTCAAGATGATTATTAATGCAATAAATCTATTATCTATTATATATATTTAAAACAAACTCTCGAATTATTTATTTATTTATTATATATATATATATATATATATATATATATATATAAAATAGACCTTCGAATGTCTTCGAATGCCACCTCACCTTCAAATGTCACTTATACAAATATTTCCCACATCAGTCAAAAACTGATGTGGATCTCTCCTCCTTTCTCCCCTCTCAATCATGCTCTCAATACCTAACTTCCTTTAATTAGGCATGGCAACGGGGCGGGGGCGGATTTCGCCTCCTCCACACCCACACCCGATTAATCGGGGAAAACCCACACCCGCCCCCGTTACATAGCAGGTGTAGAATTTAGGCACTCATCCCCGCCCGCAACGGGTCTCGGGTTTTCCCGCCCGCACCCGCACCCACTCATATATATAAAATTATAAATTTAAAAATCATATTTATTATAATAGAATAATAATTATTAAACAATAATAAAATTAAAAAATATTTTATATAGAGATAAAATTATAATTTTTAATATTTCAAAAAATATTAAATATATTAAATATGTATATGTATATAAAAGGCTTAATTGCACTTTTGGTCCCCCTCTTATAGGTGAAACTTGAAAATAGTCCCCCCATTTTGTTTGTCCCCAGTTTTAGTCCTCAAACAGAATTTGAGGCCAAATCATGATTAGTTGTCATTTTTTGAATGACGTGTCATTAAAAAAAGGTGACGTGGCAGACGCTTACGTGGAATAAATTTATTATTATATTATTTCTGATTAAAAAATATAGTTTATATTTTTAAAAATCATTTTTATAATTGTGACAATATTTTTAAAAATACAATTAAATTGTTAAAATTAAATTAATAGAAAAAACACCTAAAATTACTCACTCATGAACAAATCAAAATCAAAACCCTAAAATCATTCTAAATCCTAAGATGTACAATCAAAACCCTAAAATCAACAACAACAACAACAACAACAACAATTAAAACAAAAAGCAAAACACAAAACCACATTCAAACATGGAGTTCTGCTTATGCAACCGTGAACTAAGATTTGTTCTTGCAATTCAGCATTAGAATTAGGCAAACAAGAACCAACCGCAGAAGCTTCAAATTCATAATAAATAACTTAAAAAAAAAACCAAAAACAGGAATATGAAAAGAAACGAGCATCATTAGATCAAAAACTTACAAAAGATGAATTGGAACTGAAATTCTTGGCTACAGATAACAATTGTTTAGCATATTGAAGAGCAAGCACCAGATCAGAGGACCACGAATCCACCGAAGCAGAAACAGAAGCTGAAGAACTTGAAGCAGAATCAACAACCTTGTCCACGTAAGCGTCTGTCACGTCACCTTTTTTATTGACACGTCATTAAAAAATGACAACTCATCATGATTTGGTCTCAAATTTTGTTTAGGGACTAAAACTGGGGACAAACAAAATGGGGGGACTACTTTCAATTTTCACCTATAATAGGGGGACCAAAAGGGCAATTAAGCCTATAAAATTTTAAAAATTATTATAATAATACTTGCGGTGCGGGTTTAGGTGCGGATGCAGGTGGATATCATCACCCCAAACCCGCCCCGCCCCCGAATTTTAATGTCGGGGAAAATCTGCACCCGCACTCGCACCCAATTAAAGCGGGTTTTCCCCGCCCAAATCAAGCGGGTTTGGATGGGCACCGGCGGGTGCGGATTTTATTGTCATCTCTACCTTTAATCCTACTCTATTTTTCCTCTTTCTTCTGTAATTTCTTTCGTACCTCCAAAATCTATTTGATAATATTATTTTATAATAAATTTATAAATTATAAAATTATTATACAATTATTTATAATTTATAAACTATTTTACAATTTGATAATAATTTATAATTTATATTATTATCAAATTATTTTATAAGTTATTTTATAATAAATTTATAAATTATTTTATAATATTATTTTATAATATTATGAGTCATTTACTAATGGTAATAATTTATATTATTAATTATTAAATTCAATAAAAAAAACCTGACTAATCACTCTTAAATATCGACATAAATGCTATTTATCTAATAACATTATTTTATAATGAATTTATAAATTATAAAATTATTTTACAATTATTTAT
>JBBPBT010000347.1:4495966-4521224 GCA_037974875.1 Cicer bijugum
CATGCTCACAATTAAAATATTATACTAATAAAACAAATAAATTTAGACTACGCTTCAATATTATTCAATATTAATATTTTTTTAAATAAAAATATTAAATAGTCAATCATATTTTTAAATTTTTACATCTTATTTTTGGGTTTGTATTTTACATTTTATTTCATCAAATAAATGCAAGTATCATTATATGTTGAAAAATAAATTAACAATCACAGTACAATGAGTCAAACAATTATCCTATATAATAAATTATCATATGAATTTTATAAAATATTTTAAAAATTAAATTAGATGATTGTGATAAACATAATTTTCTCTCAATTTAATTTTCCTAATCATATTCAATTATTACAAATCAATAAAGTAATATTATAAGATAACTATATTTATAATACATAAAATATTACTTACAAAACTTATAAAATTAATTAATATCCGCGCAGCGCGCGGGGCATAATCTAATTGTGTATTGTAACAAGCGCTTGAGAATATAATTTAGAATAAAGTATGTCAAGTCATCAACCTTGATAATTTTTTTTATATAATATAAACCTTGATATGAATATGTGGATAACATTTTATTTTTAATTAAGAAAGATAACATTTCATTTTTAATTAATAAAGATAACATTTCATTTATGTTATAAATTGTCTATTAAATTTATGAGCCGAACCATAAAATTGGAGATTTTTTTATCATAATATCTTTTATTTTTAATTTCTATACCAATTTGTCCCCCACACTGAAAATAAAATACCAAACTCCCTATTTTTTTAATTAAGAAAGTGATATCATGCTTACGATGTGATGTGCTGAAAGAATTTTGTTTTTATTTTAATAGAAGGTCGTATTTTGGGGATGCGACCATGTATTGAAATAAAAACAAAATTTATTCAGCACATCGCAACGCGATCATTTGCTAGGTTAAAAAATTAAGACAGTTTGGTATTTTATTTTTAACGTGGGGCAATTTGGTGTAGGAGTTAAACAAAAAAAAAATCCTAAAAATGGTTAAAATAATGTAATGAGAACGATAAAATCATTATATTTTGATAGATAAATATTTATTTAACTTCTAATTGATATTCATTACCGATGCATGTTAACTCTTTTCTTTATTGATGTTGTGACTTAATACGATAGGTGTTTGGCCGGAATCTCAAAGTTTTAGTGATGAAGGATATGGACCAATCCCAAAAAAATGGCGTGGATTCTGTCAAGTTGATAAAAATAATACAGATAAATTTTACTGCAACAGGTCTTTATGTCCTCTATAACTCATCGTTACTTCCATTCAGTACTGTTTCATTAATTAGCTTACCTTAAGTTTTGTTGCTTATATTCAAAATTAAAGGACCATGAAAATGGATTTGATTTACTAAAATGCAATAGTTCATGCATACATGTCTATTTTTGCCCATACAAAAATCATTTTAAAATGAATGTTATTTTTAATTAAAATTTGATTTAATTTATAAGAAACAAATTTTTACATTATCAATCTATCAATCAAAACTATTAAATTATTAAAAATGTTTGTATATTATCATAAACACTTTTAAAATCACAAATAAAATTAATTGTTGTACTCATAGTGTAAAAAATATGCGGACAATGCATTAAACTCATCAATATTATATGCATCCATTGTAAATCATTATATTTTATTTTGTATTTATGATAACGATGAACACATCAATATTGTTAAATAAAATTAATTTGACAAAATTATTTTTTTTATTTTATTATGATTTTTTGAATATGTATGCAATAAGCAAATGTGACATGGAATATAATTTTTTTTTTTTAAAAAAAAAAAAAAAAAACTGAACTTTATGAAAGAATTAACTTAATTACATATATTTATAGGAAGCTTATTGGAGCAAGATATTTTTATAAAGGCTATCAGGCAGTAAAAGGCCTAAATGTATCATTCAATAGTGCACGTGATATCGAAGGTCATGGTTCACACACTTTATCAACAGCTGGAGGTAATGTTGTGAATGGAGCAAATGTATTTGGTTTTGGTAACGGAACAGCAAGTGGTGGATCCCCAAGAGCACGAGTTGCAGCCTATAAAGTGTGTTGGGATGGATGTTATGACGCTGATATCTTGGCTGGTTTTGATGCTGCCATACATGATGGTGTAGATGTCATTTCAATGTCTTTGGGTGGTTCTCCTAAAGAATATTTGGCAAACGGAATTTCTATAGGCTCATTTCATGCAGTTTCCAACAACATCATTGTGATTGCTTCTGGAGGAAACTCAGGACCTACTCCCACAACTGTTGCAAATTTGGAACCTTGGACGTTCACAACTGCTGCTAGCACAATTGATAGAGAATTGCCAAGTAATTATGTTACACTTGGTGACAACAAAACATTTAAGGTACATATACTGTTTACATGTTTCTAAATTGTTTGTAGTTTTGTTTCAAAACATTTATATTGCAAAAAAATATAAGCATAGGATGTCAATATAGTCTAAATTGTGTATGTAATGTCGTTCGAGCAATTTTAAATTCTTTAATATTACTATTGCAATTGCGAATGCAGAACATAATTTTAAATCATTTTATTACATTATATTGTTTATTGATCCTAAAATAAAATTGAAATTGACGACAAAAATTTAAAGATGAAAAAAAAATTAAGATACATCTATAATTTTGTCGTATAATATTTGAGACATCAAATTTGAAGACTAATTTTTTATTTCATTTCTATTTTCGATGTTATTTCAATATTTTTATAGTAGTATATTTATCTAGCTTAATTAATTGTTTGTAATGTTTATTATTAGGGAGCTAGTCTTTCCGAGAAGAACTTACCAGTACAAAAGATGTACCCATTGATAAGTGCTGTTGATGCCAAACTTGATAATGCGTCTATCACAAATGCGTAAGAGTTCTTTTGTTTCAATATGACATTCTCGAGTAATATTTTTCTAGTGTATATATGTTCTTTTTTTTAATATATTTTTATTTTATTTTTTGTAGTCGTCTTTGCAATGAAGGAACTATTGACCCTCAGAAGGTTAAAGGAAAAATATTGGTATGTCTTCGAGGTGTGTATGGTAGAGTTTACAAGGGTGTAATAGCTTCTCGTGCGGGTGCTATTGGAATGATTTTGGTTAATGATGAGACATCAGGGAATCAAATTGAAGCTGACCCTCATTTTCTTCCAGCTTCACATGTCAACTCTACCAATGGCAATTACATTTTGGATTACATCAATAGGACAAAGTAATTTTTCTCCCATATGCTCTAGGCTTAGATATTTTATTCATAACTTTGGTTTTAAAGTTTGGATTATTCATACACATGGAATTTAATATTTATGCATATATTATGTAGGTTCCCCGTGGCTTACATTTCTAGATTTGTAACACGATTAGGTGTAAATCCAGCACCAATTATGGCATCATTTTCATCAAGAGGCCCAAATATCCTTGAGCCTTCAATCCTCAAGGTTTATTGTTATTTTACAATAATTATAACTCGTCGTATTGATTATCTTTAAAAAAAATTAAAGGTTACCATGTAATTGTAAATTTTATTTTTTATTTCAGCCTGACATCACTGCACCAGGCGTCAACATAATTGCAGCTTATAGCAAAGCTGTATCTCCTTCAACACTAATATTTGATAAGCGTAGAATTCCTTATATGACTATGTCAGGAACTTCAATGTCGTGTCCTCATGTTGCTGGTCTTGTTGGGCTACTTAAATCTCTTCATCCTGATTGGAGTCCAGCTGCTATCAAGTCAGCAATCATGACCACATGTAATTAAAGAATAATGCTTAAAAACATGTAAGATCACATAATTCATTTATTTATGCATTTTATTAATCAAATTTTACACATTTTGCAGCAACAACAAAAGACAATATCGGCAAGGATATGTTGGACTCATCATTAGACAAGGCAACACCTTTTGCATATGGTGCAGGGCACGTTCAACCGAATCGTGCAGTGAATCCTGGACTTGTATATGACCTAAATACTACTGATTATTTGAACTTTTTATGTGGTCATGGATACAATAGTTTCAAAATTAAATTGTTCATTGGAAGACCTTTCGAATGTCCAAAGTCCTTCAATCTAGTAGACTTCAATTATCCAGCCATCACAATTCCATATTTTCCAGTTGGACATTCTCTGAATGTTACTCGTATTCTAACCAATGTCGGGTCTCCAAGTACATATAGTGTGCGCATCCAAGCACCCCCAGAATTTCTAGTTTCAGTTGAGCCTTCGAGACTTAGATTTACAAAAAAGGGTGAAAAAAGAGAGTTCAAGGTTACCTTAACCTTGAAGCCAGAAAGTAAGAATATCACTAATTACGTCTTTGGGAAGTTGATTTGGACCAATGGAGAACATCAGGTCGCAACTCCTATTTCTATAACTTATCCACGTTAGAGGTGTAGGTTCATATTGTGTTTTATTATCAATTGTTTACTGTGGTGTTTCTCTTTTCCTGCCTTTTTAAATAAATTTAAAGTGGCATGTTATGTTTTGTAAACTTTTTTTAAAGATTATGAATATAATAAAATATATCATTGTTGTTTTAATGAAATTTTAATGTGAATGGAACCAAATAAATAAAATCAAATAATGCGAAATGAAATAAAATTGTCGTGATGAAAAATAATATTTAGCCTCCTACCAAAATTCTATACATGTTATAGTATAAGTAATATTTAGAAATATCGAGAAAAAAAATAATATTTAGCCACCTACGCAAAATCTATACTTGTTATAGCATTTTATTTTTTCTGGTGTCACATTAATCAATCGATGCATTTGAGAGTCAAAGTAATACATATTAAATTAATTACATCACCGATGCGTTGAGTACCTCAAATTCTTGCATGATATCACTAATTTCACCTTGAACACACATCTATGAGATGAGTTATGCAAAAACACAATTTTGGATAAACTTGCATATGCGACAAATTCGTCTCGCATATACAACGAGAAGTAGATTTGCACACTATTTAAGATTTTTAAATCATATTTTTGTCATTCCATCTCAAATATGTGGCCTCCAACAACCCTGAAGATTAAAGCCCCACATTGTCTCCCAAATAATCAAGAATAAGCTTATGCCGATGACCCTTTTGATAATTATAAGTCGTTTTGATAGATTAAATTCCAAAGAATTAAATTCTTAATTAGATCAATTTCTCATTTGTTGATTTCCGCACATTGGATTAGTCTCTTTTCACTTCAATGTCCATGTTCTTGTCTTACATCCTATTTTTAGCTTACGATTTTGATTTTGTAGTTCGTTTTTAAACGATTCAAATGTTGAGACCAAAAACTCATTTTTATGGTAAAACTCTTAGTAACTAAGATTAGGGGTGAGCTGGCATGTGTTTGAGTTATAGATATAAAATTTTGTAGGTTGAACAAGGATATTACATTTACCAACTATTTGGGACTGACTAATTGATTTACTCTTTTGAGTAATTCATTGATCTAATTAGATTATCTGAATTTATTAATTAGTGATAAAACGGGAGTATATATGATTATAGTTGTGTTAAGTTATTTAAATTGAGTTGTCAAGACGTGTGGAACTTTGTTATGTGTTATTATTACTATTGTGACCGTTGAATGACAAGTGGGCGCCACACTTTATAATTCTAGTTATATTTTCTAATTATGTGAAAAGTAATAGATGTTTTAAGTTGTAGTTCAAATTGTTAATGTTATTATGGTTTATGGTGATTGTTATGAATATGTAATTGTGATTGTGTAAGTTGTGAAAGAATCTTCGAGTTATATAATTAAATGTTGTAATAAATAAATAGTGAATTTAGGTGATTATGAACTTGTGTAATTATGTATTTGTGTAAGTAGTAGTTTGTGAATATGTGAAAATTTGAATCCTATGTTGTGAATATGTGAAGTTGTAACTAGGTGTTACAATATATTAATTGTGAAAATGTAAATCTTAAATTGTTAATTTGTGAAGATGTGATATCCTTACTGTGAATCATATCATATGTTGTGAATTGTGATTAATGCATTTTCCAACCAAGCCACCTCATCGTTAAGCCATCAGAGTTCATACCACTACCACCATTAAACTTCTCCTTTCTTCCTCTACATTATTCTTCTTCTGTGAAAAGTGGATTATGGGAGAAAAATGGAAAAGTAGTGTCTAAGAGGAGTTGGGAAGTGATGGGAGAGTATATAAGTTCAAGCGAAAAATATTACTAGACAAATGAGAAAGTTAGATTCAAATCAAATGCAACTTTGTCCAAGTTACATTAAATGTTGCATTTAATGCAAGTAATTGATGATAATTTTAACTCTCGATTTGCTTATTTAGCAGTTTCACTATGTAGGGTACATGAGACTTTAGTAAGGTATATTGTTTTGTTTTTTAAAATTTTTAAATAGTATACGTTGGAAATAATGGAAATTAAATGGAATTGATGATGGTATTTAATGTTGTGAGTTGAAAAAATTGAGAAGTCTTATATAAGGTGGAGGTATTGCACTTGGGTTGGGCCCCAAGGGGTACCCCAATTTTGTGAATGAGTGAGAACGCAAGCAAATGGACCACCACACACGCGCCGCCGTCCGGCCGGCCAGGCCCGGCTATGTGGTGTATTAATTTTTTTTAAACATATGAAAATTAATTATTTATTTTAATTAATTATATGCTTGCGTTCTGTCACAAGTTGGTGCGTTAATTACATAACTGCCCTCCACCGAGTCAACATCAATAATCTGATCCAGCGATGCTGATTGGAACACCCTATCAGATGACTCCAAAGCAACTAGTGGCTATGTCTTCAACATAGCTGGTGGTGTTGTGTCGTGGAAATCAAAGAAACAAACTATATTGGCTCAGTCCACTATAGAATTTAAAATGATAGCACTAGCTACTGCTAGTGAAGAAGCAAGTTGGTTGAGATGTTTGCTAGCAAACATCCCTTTGTGGGAAAAACCATTGTCAGCTGTGTTGATCCACTGCGATAGTACCGCGGCTATTGCAAAAATTGATAATCGTTATTACAACGGTAAAAGAAGACAAATTCGTCGTAAGCACAACACAGTTAGAGAATTACTTTCTAAAGGAGCTGTTAGAGTGGATAATATGCGCATTGATGAGAATTTAGCAGATCCTTTGACAAAAGGATTAGCTAAAGAGAAAGTCCTAAATACATCCAAAAGGATGGAACTATTGCCTATAGATTGATGAGTCACCTGTAATGGAAACCCGATCTAAAAGATTGGAGATCTCAAGAATTAGGTTCAATGGGTAATAACAAGTCAAAGTGATATGAGACGAACATGCTACATAATATATGAAGGAAGCATGAGTCCTGAAGCGATGAAAGGATGAGATAATAAAAACTCTTAATGAGATCTATACTCTATGTGGAGTGGAGTACCTAGCTACATGAGTACTCTTGATAGACTCACCTATGTGAATGAGGAAGTGTGGGCCGCTTCCTATCGAATTTTAAGGCAGAATTCCTAGAGCGTTCACTACATTGGGATACACGTGCATGGCCCTAAATGCATGGGCTTTTAAGATTACACCCAAAGAAAAGGTTATGTGTGGGTTTGATGTCAGAGATAGAGTTCAAGACTACGAATCACTCTTGTTGAATCCGAATCTTACTTGCTACGCAAAGGTTCAAGTCAAGAGACACATTTGTTTATGCATAATCTTATAGAAGCGTTTGACGCTATTCAAGAACCTATTTTTTAAAAGTGGGGGATTGTTGGAAATGATGGAAATTAAATGGAATTGATGATGGCATTTAATGTTGTGAATTGAAAAAAATGAGAAGTCTCGCGTAGGAGGAATACACTCATTAATAGCATTTATAAGGTGGAAGTATTGCACTTGGGCTAGGCTCTAAGGGGTACCCCAATTTTGTGAAGGGGTACCCGGCTCGGCTCGCCTTGGCTATGTGGTGTATTAATTTTTTTAAAACATATGAAAATTAATTATGTGTTTGCGTTCTGTCACAAGTTGGTGTGTTAATTACGTAACTGCCCTCCATCGAGTCAACATCAATAATCTGATCCAGTCAAAACCCTAAACAGACTATTCTTCTGTTATTTGCCCAGTCATAACCCTAATTTGACTGTGCTTCTGTTTTGCCCGGTCAAAACTAGGGATGGCAATGAGTAAGGTTTAGGTAGGGTACTATAGTACCCGTACCTATACCCGCAGTTTAAAAAAATACTCATACTCGTGCCCGTACCCTCTTGGGTATCAACTTTAATACCTGTACCCTTACCCTTTGGGTATCTAAGTGCACGTACCCATACCCATTACCCACACTTTAACTAAAATAAATCGATAAATAAATATTATTTTGTGATTAAATTTAAAAATTATTCAAATATACAAAATTGAGTTGTCAAATAAATATATAATTATTACTTTATGTGACAACTCTATTTTATTTAATGTTATTATGATCTTCTTTTTGTATTTGTTTTCCTTACCGAAGAAACTAATAACATATAATAAAATATTATTCTCAAATAAATATTAATTATATCTTTACTTGATAACTTTATATTATTAGATTTTATTATTATCTTTCTTTTGAAGTTATACTTCGCAACAAAGATAACCTTAAACCCCGAACCCTAAACCCTAAATAATATACTTAAACCTTGAGCCCTAAACTCTTAATATCAAATCATGTACACTAACACACCAATTGTTATGAAGTAAAACTATAAAAACGAAGATAGTAATAACATTTAAAAAAATAGAGTTGTCAAATAAAGTACTAATTACATAATTATTAGACAACACTATTTTACTAAATGTTATTATTATCTTCATTTAGTAGTTAGAATTCGCAATGAAGATAACCCAAAATATTTAACCCTGAACCCTAAATCCTAAATACTAAACCATAAACTCTGAATCCTAAACCTAAACCGTAAACTGTAACCCCTAAACTCTTTACCTTGAATCTTGAACTCTAAACCCTGACAATTATATTTTATTATAGTAAAATAAAAAGAGAGATTAAGTAATTATTAAGTTTGTTCTAGTAAAATAAAAATAATAATAGTAATACATAAAATAAATAAGGGGATCAATGAACTTGACCCATATATGTGAATCCTAATAAAATGAGCTACTTGCCGCCGCCTCCGTAGAAGAGAGAGGAAACACAATAACGCTCTAGTTAGTCAAACAAACTCAATTTCTCAAATTTTTAACTATATCAATTTCTCTCTAAAATATTTGAGTTCTCTGTTTATCAAATTAATCATTTTGCATTGTTCGTCTTTACCGTAAGTCCAATTTAAGTGAAACCAATACCAAAACAATCGTCTGAAAAATGGTCATACCTTTATTAGTTTTCTTATTTTAGGGATGGTGTAACGCCCCAAATTTTTTGATCCAAAAATTACTTAAAAATATTTATTTTCTTTTATAAACAACTATAATTTTTTTTATAAATAATTGATCATGTGAAAATTTGAAAATGCGTTAGAAAATGACTTGATATATTTTTTTTGTAAAAGAACATAATGCAAATTGCTAAAATATTATTCATTCATTTATTTGCAAAATTAATATTCCAATTGTTAGATCAATATTTATTTATGCTCCAAAATAAAATAAATTCTCTTTAAGTGAAATTCAAAAGAAACAATGTTGACTGAAATTAAGGACATTCGATTGGAATAAAATCTCACTTCCACATTTTTATTAAAAATTAATGATGACGAGTAAATAAGTTTACAATGTATCACAAAAATTTTAGTAATATAAATGTTGGTGTAAGGGATCAGTCCATCCACAGCAACTCATGTAACTCATTTTCCCACGCGCGTGTACCAACCAAACATCATTCATGTAACTCAACTCTTTGAGATCATTAGTACCTAAATGTTGGTGTAAGGGATCAGTCCATCCACAGCAAAATTAAACCAAATAATAAAATAACAATCATAAAATATGAATATAAAATCCTTTTGTAATAAAAGATTTAAAGAAATTGATTATTTAATAGTTCTCAAAGATATATCAAAAGTCATAAAATGTATCTAAATAAGTAACAACCGTAGAGCAAATAGTTAAATCAAAATAAAAATAACAATAAAATGTATATAAGTTATGCATGCTCCTAAACATATATGATTCGGATATAACCAATCACACAGGCGTCCACACAGAAGTCACCCATACCAATGGGGAAAATTAAACCAGCCACACAGGCATCCACAAAGATGCATATGATATGTCATGAAATGATAATGATGCTCAAAATGTAAAAGTCACCACTCACTTAAATAATCACACACATCATTAGCCCATTGGGCAATCCACAAAGATAATAATAATTAAAACACAAATCATCAGCCACTTCGGCAACCATAAAGATAACAAATATTTAAAACACAAATCACCGGCCACTTAGGCAATCACAAAGATAAT
Organism: Cicer bijugum; assembly: GCA_037974875.1. NCBI lineage: Eukaryota > Viridiplantae > Streptophyta > Magnoliopsida > Fabales > Fabaceae > Cicer > Cicer bijugum. Next base: position 4,506,418 of record JBBPBT010000347.1, read on the forward strand.
TATATTTAAAACACAAGTCACCATCCACTTAGGCAACCACAAAGATAACAATATTTAAAACACACATCACCATCCACTTAAGCAACCACAAAGATAAAATATTTTAGAATAAACTTTTTAATCACACATGACATCAAATTTATATTCTCATGGATGTTCATAGTTATAGCTCAATAACTTCAACACATCAAATATGCATGTGAACAAGTATCTCAAAATCACCACTTTCATTTTAATAATCCATAAGATTCGATTTGACTACGTATTATTGATAACAATTAAAACTCATATCACAAAGACTACAATAGCAACATAAATTTCATTCTCTCCACAGTAAAGTTTTCCGCATTCTAAAAATGGACTATTCATTAACGTATTTAATAATCAATTTTCTCATATTATGAAAATTAAAGAAATATAGAATTCTCATCAATTTCTTCAAGACACATATATTGTTCATAAAAGTCAAGTTTTAATTTTAAAATACTCAAAAGTCCACACTTAAAATCAAATACACATCATAATAAACATATTACTAATTACATCATTATAAAAATTATAATTTTATAATTAAATACTCTAAAACATGTAAAGCACTAAATATTTTCACTACAAACATATTTATCAAGGTATAATAATAAAAATAATACTCTATAATTAATTTAATCAAGATAGAGGTATATAAAAATAAAAATAAAACAATCAAAGAATTATAATTAATTTTTTTACGACGAAAATAAAAATCAACATTTTTCTTTTAAGACATCCAGACATCATATCAATATCTTAGAATCGCTAATTTAATATCTAGTCTAACTTTGCATGGGGAAAAGCTCTTACCTTGGACGTTTTCCTTCCATGTAACACTACATATCCCGCGAAAAACTCATAAAGATGAAGGAACAAAAGCTTAGAGCTTCCACAAGAAAGAGAGAGAATATGTGGGTGGTTGTTTGAGTGGCTTAGAAAATATTTCAGATAAACAAAATATAATGTTGCGAATGGAGAGTGAAGCTGATTAGAGAAAGAGAATAATTTTTCTCATTGAAATTTATTGCACACATCAATAAGATATTCAATTGGAATAATATCATTCAATGACCAACCGTTATGAATTAATTTACGTACTTATTTGTGTTTGTTACACATTTGAGTAGATGTAAAATAGAAAACACATGGTTCTATAATTAAATGCTATTAAAAATAAAATATAGTGTGAATGATTAAATTTTGACCAAAATTGACTTGGTCATTGTTAACTCTAAAAAATACCCCAACAACTAATTAATTAATTAATATAAATATATTTCATCAAATAATTAAAATTAAATGAACAATTACTTTATTATTGTCACACTAAATTAATTAAATAAATTATATAAATAAAATGAAGTATTTTCACTAACTCTATTTTCTCCTAGATTAAATACTTATTTGGTCTAAAATAAAACTAATAAATGATACAACTTTTATAAATTATAATTTAATTAAATAATGTTTTCATCAACTAAAATAAATCAAATAAGACAAAATTATCATTGCAGGTAACGTATAAAAATAAAGTCAATGTATCTAACACATTAATTTCATGATTATCAAAAATACTCAAATAAACAAAATACACAGTTGTCCACGTAGGAAATAATTATGTCATAAATTGTTCTGATATAATTGTCATAGCAAAACAATTAAGTAAAAATAAAGGTTATAACTATTCAAGTAAAATAGGGAGTAGTAAATTTTAATTTAATTTATTTACATGTAGAATAAATTATTAATTAAATAATGAATTACAAAAATTACTAAAAGATGCATATATAATATATATATATAAAAATATTGGGGTGTTACAGATGGCAATGGGTAGGGTTTGGGTAAGGTATGAAGTTGCAACTCTTATGACAATATTATTTGAGATTAGTAAAAATAATTTATAAGAAGTTGCAAGTACAATTATAAAGACACGATTAATAAAATATAACTCTTAGTTATGAAGACACAATTATTTAACTATTCATCGTAAACAAATTCTTAAAAAGTTTGTAAATGTTTATCTTTTGATTTGATTATAAATATTGTAATGGTCCAATGATATTAATAGATATTAAAACATAAAGGAAAATAATTAATTAAACTAAGTATTAATATAATAAATAAATAAATAAATAAATAATATATTTATATAAGTGCGGGTGCAGGGCGGGGTGGGTACTATAGTACCCGCACCCATACCCGTTTAATTTTGCGGGTAATTACCTGTCCCCGTGCTCATACCCGTTATGCGGGTTTTTACCCTACCCATTGTGGGTTTTTTTTGCGGGTACCCACTAGATCTGAGTCTAATTGTCATCCCTAGTCAAAACCCTAATGCCTAGTCTTATGTCACTTGTTGTCTGGTCAAGAAACCATGGCCAAACACGTTTTCCTATTTCTGAGTGCACTTCTAGTGGTCAGCTAATGGATCTCGTGTCTGATTGATCCTCCATTTTACTCAGATCCAGTTGTAGAAGTCCTCTATAAATAGAGGGTTCACCTCAGTTGGAAAAGCACTCCAAAAGTTCTCCGTATCTGAGGTTTTTCTCACTTCTCCCCCTTCTTTTTTCTTCTTCTTCTATTTTCTCACAAGTAGCCTTAGTGCTATATTACAAGTGTCAGTCATTCGACTGCCATACAGAGGGTTTAATTCTAAAACGGTTTTCTACAGTGCAATAGAACTCCGATACAGAGTATTTGGGCTGTTTTATCTTGGGGACTTCGTGGTTGATAGTCTGTCTTGCACAATTTGGGCAGTGCCTCGAAACGTCTTAAAGAGAGCGACCTAGTCCGCGACTCAACCCAATAATTTTAATCGGTGACATTATTATTTTTCAAAAGTATTTTTCTAAAACAGCGGTATACTTAGATGTAAGATTTCAATCCATTTGTTTTTTTGTTCTTACTATTCGGGTGGCCAACAGAGAGCATATGACTCTTACTCTTTTTTGTATTTTCATTTTTTTTTAATTTCCATCTTAGTTTGACTTTTGAACCACAAACATAAGACATATTTGAATGTTATGCAGCCACAACTATAACAGATCAGACTGTCTAAAATTAAACTAATTATGGAAAGTTGGCTTTGACAAATGAAAAACATTTTATAATTCTGATTATGTAATATATCATTGATTCTGTCTTAGGAAAGTTGGTTTGGACCAATGGAAACATTATATTGGAACTCCTATTCCTATAACATATCCATATTAGTGAGATTTAGGTTCATGTTGTTTTTTGCTATCAACTATTTAAAGTGGTGTTTCTCTTTTTCTGCCTCTTTAAATAAAGTAACGTATTATGACTTGTAAAAAAATTTCAAAGATTGTGAATATAATATATCATTGTTGTTTTAATGAAATTTTATTGTAAGTGAAACCAAATAAATAAGATTAATTAATGCAAAATAAAATAAAATTGTCATGACAAAAAATAATATTTTACCACCTTCAGAAAATCTATACCTGTTATAGCATAATTAACACTTAGAAATTCTGGAATATTGCTAAGTTATAAAAAAATGATTGACTTACTATACTATCATTTGAAATATGTTGTATTTGAAAAAGAATCCACTATATTGATATAAGCTATCTTTACCTCAATTCACCATGCACTCGGTTTCCTTAAAAATTACTTATCATATACTCAATTGTAGACAATTTTAGGCTAACAAATTAGAATAATTTTGGGTGTAATTTTTTATTTTAATGTCATATTAATCAATCGATGCACTTGAGAGATAAGGCGACACATACTAAACTAATTACATCATCAATGTGTTGAGCACCCCAAAAGTTCATACATAATATCACTAATTATATCTTGAGTATGAATATGTGAGATGAGTTGTGCAAGAACACAATTTTCTATAAGCTCGCATTTGCGATAGAATAGTCTCATATATACACGACTGGAAGTAGATTTGCACACAGTTTAAGAGTTTTAAATCATATTTTTGTCAAACCCATGGGCTCCAACAATCCTAAAGACTAGAAATCCACATTGTCTCCCTAATACTCAAGAATAAGCATATGTCAATGACCATTTGATAATTATAAGTCATTCTAACCGATTAAATTCTAAAAGTTTAAATTCTTAACCAAATAAATTTCTCTTTGGTTGATTTCCAAATATTTGGTAAGTCTCTTTTCACTCCAATGTTTATGTTCTTGTCTTAGATCCCATTTTTAGCTTATAATTTTGATTATGTTATTATGGTATATGGTGATTGCTATGAATATGTAAGCATGTATTACGAATTGTGATTGTGGAAGTTGTGAAAGCATCTTAGAATTGTATAATTAAATGTTGCAATAAATAAATAGTGAATTTAAGTGATAATGAACTTGTGTAAGTTTTAGTTGAGTGGGTATGAACTTGTGTAATTATGTATTTGTGTAAGTAGTAGTTTGTGTCAATATGAACGTTTGCATTTGTGAATCTGTGAAAGTATGAAGTTGTGAAAATGTGAGTCCTATGTTAGAAATATGTGAAGTGTTATAATACGTGAAATGTGTACATCTGAATCTTGTATGTTGTTTTGTATGGATATGTTAGTGAGATTTAGGTTCATGTTAAAAATCAAACCGAAACCAAATCAAACCAAACTAACCAAAGAGAGAAGCAACCAATAACAAGAACCAAGCCAACAAAAGATCAAACCGAAACCAAATCAAACCAAACAAAACTAAATCAAACCAAACTAAACAACACCAAACCAAACTAACCAAAGAGAGAAGCAACCAAACCAAAATCAGAACTAGAGTCAACGGTAGGAGGAACAAAAGCAACAACATTGGACGATAGTTCCCTAAAATTCTTCTTATGTGCTCTCCCCAATTTCGGACAATGTGCTTTCCAATGTGCTTGGAGAGAATCATCCTTAGCACCAGCCATAACAAATAATTATAGGAAAATACGACAAACACAATCACTGAGACAAAATAAATTACGGATAATTTGCTGTTGTGCGAGCAAGATTTCTCCCTCTACAGACGTCGTTTCTCCGATCCGACCATTGAAGACGAAGACCTGAATATTGCGAACCTACTGTCCAAAAATCAGCCCGATCCAACGGTTAACGAATGTGTAATCGATATTTTTATGACACTGATTTAACAAAATCGGGAATAGGGTTACTCTTCTCTTTTCTCTTTTGGTGATTGTCTTTTCTATCAAAACAATCTCTATCTTCTTTACAATAAATCCCAAACTGTTGGGAACTCGGTAGCGAAATAGAGGCGGAATCGTTCAAGGAGGATCGAAATAGGCTCTAGATACCATGTTAACAATGAAAAGAGGAAGAAGAGAGACAACCAAGAGACAACCACTCTAGGGTTTCATAACATAGAATGAACCAAACTTGAATTAATAGGGTTACAATGAGTATATATATAAAAGAACAGAAATATCTAAAATACCCTTAATACTAATATATAATAATATTATCTAACAAATATATGGGCTAATTGGTCCTTTGAAGACTCTATCCTACTGCAATACTACCTACTTTGAAAGAAGTAGCCAACTAAATTATTTCCTTGACCCTTAATCTCATCTAAATTTTCATTTCATTTCACATTCCAAATTGAGAAAATAATATAAATAAATAAAACAGTAACAAATAATAGTAATTTGACTAAGTTATCCTTGTTAACTATTGTTATAATCTACTCATTATTATAAAAGTTGTGTTATAGGAATCCAACTTTTGACACAGACATTGTATATATACGATGTAGATGTAGTGTTCATTTTTGTTTTACAAATAAAAACTTTTTAAAAAATTAAAAATATTTGTTTAATAAAACATACAAATTTGTACCATTAATCATGCAAACAAAAATTATGTTGGTAGAAGATATGTTCTATGAGGGATGGGTGTCGATGGTGGAGGATGGAGTTGGAGAAGTTTGTTTGTGTGGGAAGAGGATTTGGTGCACGACTGTTGTGTTTTGTTATTTCATGTTTTTATACAGGAAGCCATTCCGGATAGGTGGTCTTAGAAAGTAGAACATAGTGTTGTGTACTTAGTTAAAAGTGCATACTCAGTTTTAATTTTGGCTGATGAGAATGATCGGTTTCACTTGATAGACTTCATTTGGCGTATTGTGTTCAAATAATATTTTTTTTATTATTATAAATACTCTATTGCAACACTCTCTACTTTGAAGAAATAGACAACTAAATTTATTTTGTTTAAAATTAACTTTTAATTTTCATATTTTTAAAATTGAATTTTTGGTCCCTACTTTCCAACTCTTGGGATTTTATCCCTTTCATTATTTATGTAATATGCTCAGTAATATCATAGCAATAACGTGACAACTGAAATTGGATAAATTAGAATTATGTCCAACGTTCTTCTATTTTTCTTCATCAATCTATTTATATTGTTACTAATAAATGCACTCTTGAAATTTTAGCAGGAAAAGAAAAATTAATATTGATTAATTACATAGATTCAATTTTATTATGACCAAAAAATCAATTTTAAAAATAGAATAACTAAATGTTAATTTTAAACAAAATAGGAAATTAAAAGTGCATTTAATCCTTAAACTTCATAAATTTAATCTTTAATTTGCAAAATTGCAATTTAATACCAAATTAAATTATGCAAACCAATTTAATCATAAGCCATAATATATCTTTTAAAAAACATCCCGGCAAAACTGATAAAATATCTGCATAGTGCCATTAATAGCATCCTGGTACATCATAAAAAAAATCATATTTTCAAAAATCTTGACTCAAAATTCATTAAAATCACTAAATTGGCCGTGATTCTTTAATTTTAAGTTCTAAATTGCTATTTCACACATTTTAGATAACAAATTGCCTAACCCTATTGTACCCAAAAAATGTTCATTTACTCTAACATTTACCAAGGGATGGTTTATATGTTCATAAGAAAAGGCCAAGGCAAAGATAACTTGCTAATAATAAATAAACAAAAATTTTCAAAATTTAAAAAGCAGAGAAGAAGCCCATTATTATTGTAAGAACTAAGAAGGTTGTGCAAACTTGAGGATTCATAATGATAATCATAATTTCATACATACATACATATACTTTATAATAATAACCCAAAAAAATAATAATTGAAGGGAAGCATGAAGGATGCTCTCATACAGCAAGTTTGATATCACCCAAAGCAATTTGAGCAGCAATTTCCTCAAGTTTCTTCTTAACACTCAAATCAATAAACTTAGAGCCAGCATTTCCATACCTGACAGTGAAACCAGCCACCAAACTTGAATCAAGAAGGGTTTTAATCCTCACATTTTTAGCACCAGTGAGTTTCTGAACCTGTTTTGCAATCTGTGCCAAATGCTGTGACTCCAACTTCACCACTGAAGTAACAACAACAAGCTCTGTATCAGTCAAAGAATTGTAAACAAGTTCAAATTCCTTAACAATCTCAATGATGATGTCGATCCTCTTTGCTTCAATCAAGATGTTGAGGAAGTTTTGTGTGTGTGGTTGGAACCCTGATGACGTGGCAAACTCTTTGATTAATTTTGTTTTGGTTGAATCTTCGATAATTGGGCTGGAGAAATAGTCGAACACCTTGGGGTCAGAAAATAGTTCCTCGATTTTCTCGACATCAGCTGTTGTGGCGTCGAGTGTGTTGTTTGATTGTGCTAAGTCGGCTAAAGCGGTGGCGTAGCTGGAGGCGGCGGTGGCTGACATTCTGGATCCGAGTGCTCCGCCGGTGGAGCGGCGGGTTGAGGCGTTTTTGTTGAGGGAGGATTTGAGGGTGAGGGAGGTGAAGGTGGTGGTGGATAGGGAGAGATTGAGGATGGGTTTTGTGGTGAGGTTGTTTGTGATTTTGGGGATGGGTTTGGAGTGAAGTGAAGCTGTGGTGTGTTGTAAAGACGCCATTTTTGGCGTTGAGAGAAGAAAGTAGTGTGGTATGTGGTTAGTGAATTGAGAGGGTATGTTTCTTTGGTTTGGTTTGGTTTTGTTTGTTTTGTGTTGTGATTGGTGAGAATAAGGATTTAGTCGAGAGGAGCACGATTGCCTCTTATCTGACGGATAAGATAACGGACGTTGAACGTGTGGACGTATTTAGGAGACCAGGATTTGCTTTTCTTTTTCTGTTTCAAAAAAAAAATCTTTTTTTTTTTTTTTTATAAAGAAATTTAGAGTGGGAATAATGTCCAAATTAAGTAGGAAATACCTTATTTATTATTAAGTATTTACAAGTAATTTATATTAACGTTGATAGAAATAAAAAGTATTTATATTTGTCGTAGTGAAAATGGAACCTGCAATTTGTTGGCCTGGATCTAATACATGTAAATAAAAACTCCTACTTTGTGTTTGAAATATAATAATAATAATAATAAATTTAATAGACTAAAGTTACATTAAAATAAACCAATATAAATGCTACTTTCTCTTATAAAAAAAAAGGAGCTCAAGCCTCGAATGATTTTAGGTCATAAATTTATTTTTGATTTAATTAATATTATTAAGTTTTTAGATTTTGTAATATAAATTTGACTCAATAATTTCACTTCTAACTAATTTAGTAAAAATTAATCAATTATATAAATATATTTAATATTTACAATTATAATATTTAATATTATAAAAACTAATTAGACTCAAAATAACCCTAATTTTGTTATTGATAGTATTTAAAAGGCTTCTTTTTCAAATTTTACTTTTAGAGTTTAGACCATCTAAATTTGTATCATAAGTTTATCAATCATTGTCCCTACCTCATGTAAGAGTGAAATCTTTACTATTATTCAGAATAATCATAGTCTCTATATTTAGATCTCCCTATGTAATAGACTTTATAAAAAAATTATTTTTCAATTTAACCAAGAGACGATATAAGTTAATATTATTCATCATGCTTCCTTTCAAATCACTGTTGCAGTTTAAATAAAAACATAAATACTTTTCTAATAAGAAATTTCGTTCTCCCTTTAGATCAGTATGGAACTAGACTAAAATCATCGTCTAATCAAATTATAGAATACAATTAATAAAAAAACGGCAAAATCGACTCAATACATAGAAGACTGATAAATAGTAAAAGCACCGGGGACTACCTATGATCAGCGTCTCCTTAGCAAGGGTATGAGATGCACTACAATTTTTCATTGCCACTGGTACTCCACATCTATTCCACATGTCACACAGATAAGAGTGCAATAGACACACAGATAATAGGGATACAACTTCTACACGTTTGCCACAGAAGAAGCTTCGCTTGAGCTAGAAAGTGATACTAACAACTTTGCATACATGGCAATGACAGTTCATGTAAAGTACGTTAATGCATATCATAATAGATCTATTGTTAAGTCATAGGTCAACGAGAGTGCTGAAATAACTATATCAATTTTGGTGACCTTATGTAATTTAATAAAATGGTAGGCCAGATGGATAAATGAGAAAGCTGGAAAAAAATGCTTCTATAACTCATTATCACTGACACAATTACAGGGTTTAGTCTCACATGAGTGTCATTTACCATCTATAAAGAATGAGGCTTGACTCTTAAGAAATAGCTTACTGAGAAGAGATTGATTGTGATTGGGTGGATTACAGTTTCTATTACTATTATAGATAGAAAAGTAAACCGAAAAGAGATAGATTGAGATAGAGAGAAATGTAAATCATATGATCTTAATAGTTTTGATAGTTTTCTAAACATGAATCCTAGGAAAACTAAGAACTACATTCTCCAACTGTACTTGCAGAAGTCCATTTCGTAGACCTTACACGGGGGATTAATTTGGGTTTGTAGCAATGATTGACGACAGTATAATGAAGGGCCAAAATATGTCATTACTGTTATCTTTGTTGCTTAGTTGGTTTGAGGAGAATCAACAGAGCCATCATCTTCTGGTAATTCTGATTTCAGAAGATAGTTACTACAAACACTGATTGCCTGGCCTGTCATGCCGAGCTTCAGAATCTACAGCTCCTCATACTTCAGATGAATTTCACTCATCGCTGGTTGGTGTTTCCTGACCTGCATAATCAAGGAAAAAATTTACATCTAAGTTATATTCAAGACCTACACATTGGCTAGAGATATGAAACAAAAATATAAGAACATACAAATTGAGAAGTTAATAGTATTGAATTGGTATCAGTAAGTATTTAGGTATGCCTAAGCCAGAGGAATTAAGTGAAAATACACATACAGAAAATTATGAGATGAAGATGTTACCTTCACACCAGCCAATGAAAGTAGCTTGTGAGAGGCAATATATGCAACATCTGAATTTTCTAATCTTTTCTCCACATAATAAATTACTTCAGAAACTCCTGACTGCAAGAAAGAATTGAAATATATGATGAACCTCTTCTAAAAAGTAGAATTATTATCCAAGTTATAAGGATGCCTTACATGCATATGCAGGTAGTGGCAGTGCCAAAGACTTCCAATTTTTTTATTAATCAGAATTGGATGAAACGTGATCATCAGATGATACAGGCATACAGCAGTCATAAATCATTGTCACTAAAACCAATTGTGCAAACTTACTATCACATTATAACTTTATTTTGTTTCCCTTCCAGAAGAGCCTACAGTAGTATTTTCCAATGAAGGTATGTATGTCCGGTATATGAACATGTCGGTAAGGGTGTTCACAGATACTGATAAACCAAAAAATCCAATCATCCAAATCAACTCAACGTTTCAACCCATATTTTGACTCAACCCATTCAAGTTCAGGTCTAACCCAAATCTATCCATTTTAACTCAACCGTATTTGGTTCAGGTAGCAGATTAGACATTTTGAACACGTAGACCTACAAACCCAACCCATTGACATGATATAAACATTTTTATTTCTTTTTTCTATTATTGATGTATACTTATAATTTAGTTATTGAATTTTACTTGAGGATTTGTTGTTAATTTAATTAAGTGTTTTGTTGTGTTTGTGGAAATATTTTAAGTTTCGATTGAGATATCGAAGTTGATCAAAACCGACTCAACCCAACACGTGAATACCACCCGTAGTCAGTATACAACACCAACACTAGTAATTACATTCAATCAATTCTATTTTTTTAAATTATTACATATGGGTACATGTCAATGTAGTGTCTTCTGTATGTGCATATGTTTCGTAGACTAAGTTGATTTATTGTCAATGGCAAAAGGGGAAAGGACACGGGAATCCCCTGTATTTTTTATTTTATTTTTTATATATAATAACGATATATTACAAAAAATAATAGTGATAATTTATTAAAATATCTTTAAACCGGTTATGAGAAACTGATATCGCATTTAGCCTCCGCTCTATGTATAGATAAACGGCCTAATACAACAAGCTCTATGTATAGATAAACTATCTAATATCAAAAAATAAACTAACTAATCTCGAGACATGTTCTAACACACTAGTTGGCAATTCAACTGCTACCTATTAGCAATACATGTTAATGATTGAGTGGAATACTATTTTTTAATTGTGAATTGTTTTAATTAATATGTCTATTTTTTATAAGTAAAATGATGCTTAAACATAAGAAAATTGATGAATTTTGTTAAGAAGGAAGTTTTTAACAAAGATGAAAATAGTAAAATGAATATATTTTATTTGAATAAATTGTGTGAAGTTCTAAAAATTTATGATTTGTGAAAATTATAAAACTTGTGAGAATTGTAATTCTAACTGTTTCAACTTGTTTACTATGTGTAAATTGTGTGAAACTCTAAAAAAAATTATATCCCTTTTAAAAATTTTAATTATAATATTTTAATTAATATGTGTAACTCTCCGGCTCCAAGATATTTTGTGCGAGATCCATCAAGGCACACCAATGTACCTGCATTCTCATAAAAGACATGGGAGTTTATCAATACCACCAACCTGGATTATGATCTTGGCGCACTCATTGCAAGGAAACATGGTCACATACAGCCGCTGCATGGATTAGAAAAAGGAAAATAGGAACATCTTAGTATCCATTGGTAAAATAGACCTTGTTGATTAAAGAATAATATAAGAAATTCTTTTTAGGTGCTAGCTGGTGGTTAAGGGTGACATGCTATGTGTGTTAAATTTTGTGGGTTTTTTTTTTAATACCTTTTTTTTGAAAAAAAAAAACAACAAAACACCCCATTTGAAAAAAAATATACCAAAATGCCCTATTTTTTAAAAACCAAGTGGGAAGTCGCCATTTTGTATATTTTTTTCAAATGGGGTATTTTGGTTTTTTTTTTTCAAAAGGAGGATATTGAGAAAAATAAACCAAATTTTGTGGTATAATCCACGTATCCTCTACGCACAACAGCAAAACTAATCCCACAAGTTAGATAGCACCATAGTGAGCGGCAAAGCTCTCCCTCACCAGTTTTGACGTTGCTGCATTCTTATGGCTAAATTGAAACCCAAAACCTCAAACTAAGCTGGAAGAGGCCTGAACAGTCTCATCCAGACGCTATTGGGTATATGTGTGCTAAAATTTTCTAATGGGTCTAAGTGAAAGTTAGTAAAGGAAGATGATAAATAAAGTATGCGTGAAAATAATGTCCAGAAGCTGCAATATTACCAGTGAAATAAGATACTTGACTCTATGCTAATTAGAGAGTACAGAGAAACTCACTTGTCCAGCAGCAGAGGCATGATTTGTGTTAAGAATAGCATTTACTTCTGCATGGCAAACATAACTAAAACAGACCCAAAATGGAAACAAAAATAAAACATTATGAGATCCTGGTTAATGAAAAGAAATTAGCAAGAACGTGATTAAGGTTACAGCGAGAATAAAATATGATTTCAAAACACTCACGGGTACTTAGTCTCCAAGGGATTCCCAGTCCTAGATTTCTGAAACATATAAATAGATTTGTCAATAAGAAAGTTTAAACGATACCCAAATGAAAAACTTCACCTCCTCCCTTAATCACCAACCTTGGCCCATGGTAGCTTGTCATCAGAACAGCCTCTTGGAAATCCATTATAACCAATGCCTGCCACAGAAAAAAAAAATGTATGAAATGTGTTTCACAAAAGAAATAAAATGGGCAAGTCAACCTCTTAAAATTTGAGTTAGTCTAACTCAATTCTACCAAACCGGGTTTATAAAATGAATCATCACTCTCAACAAATCTTATATAAACTTTCATGTCATCTTGAAATAAAATTTGAGTCATTTAGAGTTTGACCTAAGTGGTCAAATAGACTAATAGATAGACTTTAATATCATCTTAAAATTTAGATTAGACCCTAAGTCAACCGTAATGAAGTATTCCACTTAGAAACATTTTTTTAGATGACATGTAATTGAATCCAATATGAGATTCTAGACATTGAACAGTAAGACAGCATACCAAGAATTATACCATCTTGACTCACTAAGCAAGCACCCACCTACAAAATCAATAACAATAACACAAACATCCATAAGCTTTAAAAGTAACAATTAAAATAATAAACAAGAGCATTTGGTGCAGAGTGAAGTATGGACCTGCCTATAAGGGTCTTTGGATCTTTCAGCTGACAAAAATGCAATTGCCATGAAATAATCATCCCAAGACAAGTATCTGTAAATCATTCAAATCTGTTAAATTTAAATGAAAACAATAAAGACACATACTCGTTCTCGGTGACACAACAACTAAAAATTGAATAATAAAATTACAAAATTACCCTTTGCGTTTGGAGGGGTCGAACGGGTCTCCAGAAGAGGAAACGGTGCCGTTTTGCGAGGGTTTGGTTTTGGATGTGTGAGTTTGGGAACGGTAGAGGAAACGGAGAGCGATTGCTGAGGCCAAGGCACCAAACATGGTTGCCGTGGCGACTAGAGTAACTTCGCGAGAGTTCATTGAATTTTTAAAATCAAAATTATGGTGCTAACAAGGTTGAATATTCAGGGCAAAATAGTTTCACTTGTCTTGTTGATTTTGTGGAAGGTGAATTAAACAGTGAACATAGCTGATTCGCCTTTTCGGGATCGAATTGTCGAATGACGTGTGTGAATTACAAAGATAGATTGAGAGAAAATGGAAAATAAAATAGTTGGAAGCGGGAATAAGATCAATAGCGCGGGAAATTTGCGAGGGAATTCACTTTTTTGTCTTACTATTATTATTGGGCTCGTCTAATTTAACTATAGCCAGAATTTTTATTATTATGTAAAGTATAATACTATGTCTAAATTTGTCGCAAGCTCTCTTAACTCAAAAAAATTATCTAACCTCTAGACTTTTAAATAATTCATAAATAAATAATTGAATTTAAAAATTTCATAATAATTTTTTAAAAAGTTTAACGAGATACAAGGAGATACAAATTCTTCGAAATCACATTTTCAACACAGCTAATAACAACTTCAGTTTATTGTACAATTCTTCTGTTACTATTTTCCTAGCTAAGGTGAGAAAATGATGGTAGTAATATTGTAATTAATAGAGGTGTCCATTTAGTGGTTTCTTTTTTTCTTCTTTTCTCCTTAATATTTTAAAACATCCTTAAATTATTTTTGAGTTTTACAATAATGGAGTATAAAATAATATTTGAATTAATCAACTCAAATACATGTGTGAGAATTTTTTAGACCACTTAAAATGAAAAAAGAATTATCAATTTTAATAAGTCCAATAATCTAATATAATATGTCAGAATTCGAGTTTGTGCAGATAAATAAATAAAATAGTTTTATAAATATTTGTCCACGTAGCTTGTATAATGTGCATGAGAAAAATTGATCTTATACTCCAACACTTTAACATTACCCTATAATTTTTGAAAAATCCAATTTTACTTCTATCATTTTTA
>JBBPBT010000347.1:4530942-4541211 GCA_037974875.1 Cicer bijugum
TATTAAACTATTAAAAAATATGTTTGAATATTAAAATTAAATATGCTTTTAAAGAAACTAACAAATCGTATTTATTTTTTATTAAAGTTTGAGTTATGTCTAAAGAAAAACTTAAAATAAAGCATATGTTTGGTCTTTGATTTTGTAAAATCTAGTTGAACTCGATATATTGCAACCTTTGTATATCGTCCTCATATAAAAAGAAATAAAAAATAAAAACAAAAAAACTAATAGACAATAAACAACTCCTTTGATGCATAGAATAATAAAAAATTAAAAAGAATAATGTAATATATATAAGATACTAAAAATGTGATAAAAAAAAAACAAAATGAATATATATAAATTATCTACATATAAATGTATCAGTGTCATTGTTGAAAAGAAAAAGTCAAAATCTAATAAAATATATAAAGAAAAATAAAAAAGATACTGCAAACTTTTCTGGGTATCTCAATTTTCAAATCCATCGGTTCCTCACATCCATCCCAATAACGCTATCCGTTATTTTCCCTCCTTTCGTCCTACTCATAACGGAATTTCCCACCTTTTCAACTCCTTGTCCATACCTTTTCAGCTAAATTACTCCTTCGCCCTCGTTCATCTTAAAACGTATTATTTCTTTCTATAAAGAATCGAATTAATAATTACAATCATAAGAAAGAGTTACTAGGGTCAATAATATAAAATAGTTTACACTTCTCTAATAAAAACAACAATTCTTCAATGTTATTAATTTCAGAATAACCATATAAATGTATAGCTTTAAACTATAGAGTGATATCATAAAATAAATTATTTTTATTTAGCCCTAATAAAATAATTTTATAAAAATAATATATATTTTTTGAAAATAAAAATTTATTTGTTAGTCTAATTGAGTGCATTTTTATAGTTTTTTTTCTTCTTCACAATAATCATATTATATTAAGAAAAGTTTTGCATACTATAAAATAAAGTGAATCCACATCTATAATGTTCTCTAATTTATCAATATAGATATTATTATAATATCTATTAAAAATAATTAAATAATTTTTTATAGCTACTATTCAACTTTATTTTTAATAATTAAATAAATTATTTTTATAATTAAAATCACATCAAAAAACATGATTTCAAATATTTCATAGAAGTCTCATATATTAATACTAATAATATTACAATTTATACTAAAATATTTGGAAATTCAATTCCTTACTATACTACTTACAATATCATTTAAAATATTATTGGTATACTAGTAATTGAAATTTTTTTGCACTAGTAATATTTATCAAAAAAGAGTTTCATAACAGTAATAAAATGATTAAATCAAATATGATTATTTTGGAGTGATAGGAAGGGTGAAATGGTAATTTCGCACGTGGAGTTGTTTATAAATGGGTTCCCGCTACGGGATATTGAGTCCGAACTCGTTCCACAATTTCCTTACGCGATCGAAACAGTTTCCTTCTCGAAATTCTTGTTATTGTAAATTTTATTTGTTTCTTTCTCACATGGAAAATGAATTGAACAGGGAACTAGACCTTCTACCATCACCACGCACAGACTCACCAGTTCTCCGTCTACGATCATCGTCGTCGAAGGCAGAAGGCGGCGGTCCGTCACTGGACCTACAGCTCTCAATCAGCGTAGGTCCACCGGGGATGCTGATGTGCGAGGGAGTGGAGGCGTTAAAGTGGGAAGCGGCGGAGCAAATCCGGCTGGCGGCGATGGAAAAGGCATACGCGGAGAGAGTGAGAGAGTTGACACGAAGAGAGATGGAGATGGCGCAATCGGAGTTCGCACGTGCGAGACAAATGTGGGAGCGTGCGAGAGAAGAAGTTGAAAGAGCAGAGAAGATTAAAGAAAGAGCAACAAGACAGGTGGATTCCACGTGCATGGAGATCACGTGCCAATCCTGTAGGCAAAGGTTCAAACCTGCTTCTGCCTGAATCCAATTTTCATTCCCTCTTTCTATTTCTCTAACATTTCTTTCTTTCCAAATCCAATAATTAACTCGATCGATATTTAATTAACACGTTTATTTTTTCCTTTCCTTTCGACTGGACCTATTATGATTTGTGTGAAATTAATTAGTTAAATGATTATGATTGAGTTAGTTACTTTAAGTGCCGTGTTGTATATGTAAACTTTTCATCTTAATTTCATGCTATGTCTATGGGTGTCTTTTTTCTCTGCTTAATATTGATTGGTATTTAGGTATAAAATACTATTGCGTATTTTTCTTTAAAAAAAAAAAATAATAAGGATTGGTTAAGTTAAGGAGAGAAAATAGATTGGTCTGTTTAGATAAGTCGCATCCATTAATTAGATATGAATGGGAGTAATAGGCAGTAATGATGTAATGTCCCGGTCACAAGACATGATCGGTATCAATAATTAAAGGAGATATGAAGGGTAGACGTGGTGAAAAGTTTGGAGTTTCGATGACTATAGAACAAATGAAACAGAACAAAAAGCATAGTATAGCAGCAATCACATAGACAAGATATATAGCTGTATCCATCCACTTGTATTTAACTTCTTAACTTTTTCCTCATCATAAACCAAACACCCACTACTCTTCTCCATCTTCGATCCTTTTTTTTTTAACTAAAACCATCTATCATAACTGTCAACAGTAATGCTCCTTTTCAAAGATGTTGCGTTACTAGATTTAGCTTCATATGTCAGCGACCTTTTTTTCTCTCTATATGTTTCCATTTGGGAAAACAAATTATTGTCGGCAAAATTTTTATAATAAGATTTATATATGTCTTGTCCTAATTTCTTATAATCATATTTCATAAATTGGTCAATCAGCATTCAACATACGCTGTTTAATCAGTAATGTAACCTCAGATACCGTGAAGGGTGTGATGATCACAATAATAATAATAATAATAATAATAATAATAATAATAATCCAATAATAGCAGAGTCATCACTTTGATTCTATTATGAACTGAAAAAGTAACTAGTGGGCACAAATCATAGACTTTGGGAAAAAGTTCATTTTAGAAACGTTAGGAAGGCATGAAGTCGCAATCCTGATGACATAAATATGTACCATCACGCCCTCAATATTTTTTCTAAACGAAATCACACAATTACTATTTAAAATTCATCGTATACAACTTATAGATCTCAAATTTATATTCGGGTGAAATTTTTCAAATTTTCAAATTAACAATAACATCGTTTGTTAATTGAGTAAAACCTTTCAAGCAACCATATCTTCGATTTAACTTCATATAATCTATATTTAAATTTATTACCTCGTGAATTGGCTTACTAACTACTAGTGGTACCAACAATTGTTCAAATTGTTGCTTCAAAAGAAAGTTACTCCACGGTATCTATTTTATATTAATAAATATCAATAGTATTTGCACGTTGTTCATACGATATTATATATAGTTTTTTAATTGATAAAAAAACACCTTCTAATTTTTTTTTTATTAATTTTAAAATAAGAATGTGCAAATAATGTACGATGAATATCTTCATTGTCACAAATGGGACATAATAACTTTATATACTATAAATGAATTTTGTAATGAAGAATTATAATTAATATAAAAATTCAAATAGTTATCAATAGTTATTCAGAATAATAATTTATATTGTTTCCATTTTTGTATGTTTTTGTATTAAATTTAAATTTAATCTCAAACAATTATCTGTTAAATTTTATTTAATTTACTATCTAATTACGAATTACAAGACTTCTTTATCCAAAAACTTAAGGTTAAAGACAAATAAATTAATTAGCAATGTTTAATTTCAATGTTCCTGGCCTATTAATATCATATAATAGTAACACATCAAAATCAAATCTTTTGTTTGTAGCTGGCACTACAACTTCAATTAACAATTTCTCATGAAGCTTCAAAAACAGCAGAACATGATATATAGAGTATAATTAAAGATAAACTATTCTTAACCAAAGTGAGTACATCTTCTTGTCCACGAGGAAAAGTTAAGTTCTTTTACGGTTTTTTCTCTTTGAGGATAAAAACTTAAATATCAACCACATAAAAACAACAATGTTGAATGAATCCAAACTTAGTTAGAAAAATAACCATATCATCATCACCATATGTATGAATCATGATCAAACCGTACTCCTCCGACACATGACCAGTGAAATCGCAGTTATATTGTCTTTTATATTTTATTTGGTTACAATCATAGAAATGCTAGAACAATCAATCAATTTATTTCAGAAAATTGAAAGAACGCGATAAAGATGTAGGGCATATATATACTGATCTATCAAACTAGTCATCATGACAAAACCTTAACATTTGTCTTTTCAGGTTGTCCTCATATAATTGTCAAGTGATACTGTTTATTGCTACAATTGTGGAAATCATATCAAGTAAATAAGATGCTTACAGCATGAACCATAGGATACTCTATCCCTTTTTGAATATAAACAAAAATAATAAAAAAAATTAATATATTTAATTTTAATTACAATTGAATGGATTAATTTTTTTTAATTTATATTTGAAATTGAAATAGTATAAAAAAATATATCCTCTTTAATTATTTCACGTTAATATCTATGACAAGCAAATCAATCGGCATTGCAGGGATATGAAGTGCACAACACAGAACAGGGGAATCCCTATTGATGTTCCAATTCAAAGAAAAAATTAATTTTTATTTATTTTTATCTTATCACAAACATTGAAAGTTAAATTTACCTTGAAATTTGTCCCTTTTATGATGGCTTGTATCTAAACAAAAATGTTGTATGATATTGAATTTTGATCTGCAACAATATAACAATTTTTTACAAGGTTTCACCAAAGATATTGCAAAATTATTTAATTATTAATAAATAAAAAATCTTACAAGCTAGATTGGAAAGGATAGGAAAGAAAATAATGAACGTTGATTTAGTCATGTGAAGGTTGAGGTTGAGGAAAGATATTGTTGTGAATGACATAAAGGAGGATAACATTTCCAAAAATGAGGGAACAGTTTTCCATCTCTATCTTGGCAGAGAAAATGAAAAGGAAAAAATGGAATGGAATGATAAGAAGATTGTTCAATCAAATCAATGAACCAATCAGGGAAAAAAAGGTTGCTAGCTTCCGAAAGTATAGGAAAGTTCAGATCTGTAACACTAAAACTCTTGTAGAGGTGGATTCTCATTCTAGGATGCAAGAGCTAATGATATCATCATAAATACTCATTCCAATATTATACTTCATTATTAAACTGTAACTACTTACGAGGACTTACTTTACCGATTTATTATCAAAACAAAAAATGTGGCGGTAAATCACATTTTTTAATAAATTTCGAAGAATTGTGATATATAAGAAAAAGAAAGAAAAATATATCACAGTGATTTTGAAAATGGTTGAGATGAGCGATGTGTTGAGGTTTTAATTTTTTAAGAGAACCAAATTTTTTAAACTTAAAAATAATACATATATATAATTAAAAATATATTCAAATAAAAAATTATAATTTATTTAACTTAATTAAAAGAATATTTGAGCAACATAGGTGTATATCATTATGGATTTGAAAATATATTTTTAAATTTTTTTCTAGTATTAATAGTTCAATAGTTAATTGATAATAATTTTAAAACATGTTTCAAACATCTAGAAACCTATAAAAAAAAGTGATAATTCCTCAATCATGATTGCAAAATTTTGTGTGAGGAATTAGAAATCATTTGATAAGTTTTAACGATTGAATTAAAATCAAACTATATAAAATTGAGTTAATTGAATACATTTATTTGTTTTCTCTGTACATCTTAATTCTTATAAAATAAAATAATTTTTAAAAAATTAAAATTGTTAAAATTTTATTTAAAATTTATGAATTCACGTGGCAAATCTAATAGTCTTGATTTGATTTTTTTTTTTTTTGAGAAATTAGGATATCTAAATCAAGAACTCTACATCAACATTAATTCATACCTCCGCTTATAAACTGGACTTTATCTCGTGTATATAGCTAGTTTAATGGCCAATTTTCATCTGAGGTGGCAGTTTGATTCGGCCTTTAAATTTGATGGTAAAGTCTTCTCGTTTGTTTAAAGGTGAAGCTTGAATGCCTTTGAAAAAAAAATGAAGAATTTAATTAACGCTCAATAAATAAATTTATATAAATAAATTTAAAAATGATATCTACGTAAATTTACTTATATGACTAATTTTTATTGAATGTGATATTACAATTTTTCAAATGTAATTTAGAGAAAAAAAATCCTTTTTAATTGACTTAAGCTTTTTGTTTCAATTTAAGTGGACCATACATTTTTGTGACAGTGGCATGAATGATTGTCACATAAGTTTTTAGGTATCAAAATCTTTATCTTTGCTGTTATGCTTAGTTTCGTACATTTTATACATCTATATGACCACATAGAAATGAGCATAGGATTCTAATTCTTACTGAAATTGTGTACATCCTAAACATGAAAACGTTATCCTAAGGTATATGAGGTTGAACTTTTAAGACATCAATCTTTAAGAAGATAGTATCTTTTGATTGATTATGCTGTTATTCAGCATCTTCCAACTGTTAAAAGTTATTTAATGTGCCGTTTCAAACATAGAGTCTTAGGCCATGGTGTTAATGCCAATGGTAAATTATGGTTGTGGTCGCTAATACCGTTCCGGTCGTTAATAAGTCAATCTTTGAGAAGATAGTATCTTTTGATTGATTATAATGTATTTATTACTTTTTTGACTTGTATTTGTATTTTCAAAACAAAATTTCTCTTTATCTTAAGCAATGTCTTTAAGGTACTTATTAATGCACATATTTTATAGTTTCTTTTTCAATTCTCTATCACTTTAAAATACTTTCAATAATGTACGATAAAAAAATAATAATAAAATATAGAAAATAATATGTATGATAACTATATTATCTACTCAATGTCCGCGTTTAGATTGAGAATAGATTAAGTTGGATAAAGTTTAAGGTCTGACCTATTTATGATCTATTCTGGTTTGATTTATTTAATACAAATGTTATCTTTAAGTTTTTTTTTAAGTTTATTAAATTAAATAGATCAGATTCAAGCTTACAAAAAAAATCTATTAGGCCTGATAGACTGTGACATATATATAAATTTTTCATTATTATCATTTATTAATATTGTTATTTATTATTATTATTATTATTATTATTTATCAATATTAATATTTGTTATTTTAAATTCGCTAATCATTTTGTTTCTTTATTTTTTTTTAAGATTGTTGCATACTTACTAATTATAATTTTATTAGATTTTGTTATATATAAAGGTTTAACTTAACTTATTTAAAAAAAATATAAAATATATTATTTAAATGATTTAATGTGAAAATTGGCTTTCAGATAAAAACATATTTTTAAAAAGATCAAATTCAAACTGAAAAAAAAAAGTCTATAATTTTAGATGTTTCAAAATCGTATGACTTATTCCTACTCTAAATGCATTCAGTGCAAGTGCACTTGTTACCGTTGCCCACACTTGCACAACCACAATATTGCGACTGAATCACATGAGGAAATGCACAATTTAAAATACCGGCAATTATTTTATATTTCGTGAACTTAGATTTTTGCTGCCATTGCATTGCCTATAGTGCTTTCTCCTCCAAAGATGTTCCATGCACGTGAAAATACTTTTATACAAATATTAATAGAATTTGAAGATTCCCTTAACCAAAAGGATGAAAAGTTATCCGTGTGTTACATCAGTTTCATTTTAAGTGTGTCATTTGAGTTGTGTATAATTATTAAAAAATAATTATTTTTGTTGATTTTAATAATAAAGTAGTTTTTATTTATTCTAATATTTTCATTATTTAGAAAGTTTAATAAATTGAGATACAATAAATTATAATATATTAGTTATAAAAATAATAATTAATAATATCAATATATTAATATTAAAAATGAAAAATAAATATAAATAATAAATAAAGCATTTAAAATGATAATATTAGGCGGTATAGATTAAAGGACACCAAAAACCAAATCCGATGGCAGCAACGTGGGTTGGTTGCTATATCTCGGCCCATATCCTTTTATCGGGTGATTTGTATATACCCTAAAACCGGAAGTTTTTCAATAGAATGACAAAATGGGCACAGCTTGAACCGATGAATTTAGGTGGATGAATTGAAACTTTACTTTAATATATTAATCTTTAGGTGAGTTATTATCATAAAATTAAAATTCAACTTAATTCAACTATCATTCCACAAGCACTACAATATTTAACAATTATTTAATATAAAAGACAATTACAAAACATCAATATTTTTTATATTTTAGTCGAATCAAACTCACCTATAAAATTTAAAATTTGATTTATAATGTGATAGATAACTTCCACCTACAAAACATGTTTTTGATATATATTTTATTTAATATGAGATTTTTAAGATATATTCTAATCTGATAGAATTTGAATTCAATCTAAGTAGATAGAATATTTGTATATCTAACTATTTCTATTTTAGTTTATTATTTACCAAATTTAATATAGTTTATTAATTCAAAATAAGTAACATTAACGGTGCAAAATAGTTTTACGATATTATTCAATCATAATTATATATTTTATTAAATGATCTAATTTTATTTTGAATTGTATAATACGGTTAAATAAATAATTTCTATTTATTGTAACCGTTTCACTGAATTTAATATTATAAATAAAAAATATTTAAAAAAATAATTTTAGGAAAAAAATAATTATATACTACATCAAGTACTATACAAAAAACAGATAGGCGATTAGGCCAATTTCCGTGTTTTCGGCCGTGGCAAATAAATGTCCTGTTTTAAGTATGCCACTCGTCTTTGTTTCTTGCTTGCTTGTCATTTTGGTTCTCTACATTATTTATTTAGGAATATATTTTTTTTACTAAAAAGGCAAATATTAATATAAGTTGATAAAAATTATATTAAAAATAATATAATTTAAAGTAGTTAAAATTATAAAAGATAAATTTGCAAAAAAAAAAACTCATATCATATAAGTGAATAATATTAAATAATAAAATATCTATAAATAAAATAAAATTAACAATATAATAAGATATTTTTAGAGTTATAACTTTGAAGACGTTAAAATTAATTTATTAATTTAAATCAAACGATTGGCACACCAATAAAATAATGTCACACTATAATAATAAAAGTATATAAATATATATGAATATCACTTATTTAAATAATAAAAAAAATTATTTTAAAAAAGGTGATTTGAGACTAAAATTTCAGCTAAATTTTCTAGGATGTCAAAAACCCAATTTATCATGAAATATTGATGGTTTTGAAATTGTGTATCTCGATTCTACTATTAAAATTGTATCCTTTGAATGATAAGGTGACTATCACTTAATCCTTTACCTTTTATTTAGCACTCGAAGTGTTATTTGGTGTCAAGTGTACATTTATTGGTTATATATAGAGCTGTCATTAAAGTTTAAAAGTCTCAATTTTATTTTAAAAAATCTCATATTAAATTCTTAATATTAGATTTATTATTGAATTAATTTTTTTTAAGATTCTGACTCATTATTTTATTTTATTACGAGCAAAATTAAAAAATTATTTTTCTTAATAAAAAAAATTGTAAAATTTGTATCATAAAAAAGTTTTAAGAAAAAAAATTATTTCTAAAATAAAAATAAATAAAAAAATTCAAAAAAAAATTGTTTGTTTTTTATTAAAGTAAATTTATAGATTCAACTAAACCCACAAAATTTTAAGAATTTTTTAATACTGGGAGCTTTCTTTTTTTAAGATCTTTTAAACTATAATTTTTTTTTTTACCTTTCAAAATATAAACCGAGACTAATTATTAATAAGATTGTAAAATTCACAGCTCTAGTTACATATCTTTTATATTTATTTAATTTAACTAAGAGAATAAAGTAAACGGTATAAAATTATTTTAAGATATTATATGTATGACAACCAATGAAATAATTGCTTTTAATTTTACTGTGACTACATTATCTTTAAACTCTTTAATTAACAAATGAGTTTCTTAAAATTATTTGTATCTTCCATCATGTGGCTGTGTCATGAATCAGTTGACACATCAACCGGTTAATTACTACTTTTCTCCACCAAATTCGAACTAAGATTCCTTGTCTTTTTTTGTGTTGTTTGTGTGCGTGGTGATGGATATAGCCGTTAATCATCAGAATTTGACTATTCCAGCTTCTGTTGTCATTGTTATGTCTGGTCCTTTTCTTGTAGGAAAATTAATTGTTTTTTTTTTTTTTTTTTTTT
>JBBPBT010000347.1:4541439-4555509 GCA_037974875.1 Cicer bijugum
TATTTATATTGATAGGAGAATTTTCACACACACACACACACACACACACACATATATATATATATATATATAATATTAATAATTAATTTATTCACTTATTTTAGATGATTCAAATTTATAAATTAACTTATTTTTCTATCATAATATATGTATATGTTCTCAACTATAATTGTTTTTTGTCTTTAGATTTGATTTTAACTAAAAAGTTTAATTTTAATTTTTTGTCTTGAGAATTATCTTTTAATCTTATATTAATTATTTAATTCACTTTTTATACGATGTAACCGAACATAAATTAAATTACATTTAACTAGCATTTAACTAAAATTAATTAATTTAAAAATATTAACTTTTATACTTAATCTTTATAGAAAGTTTTATCGATAAACCATTTTAAAAGTAATTATAAATAAAGTTAAACACTTTAAATAATCCATTAGTTATTAATGTAAAAATATATTTTCAACTGTAGTGTATATAAATTAATAATTTAATTGATATACAAGTATAAAAAGGTTTTATAATATTAATCAATCACAATTATTATATCATTATATATATTTGACTTTTATTATGACACTAAAGTCATATATATAGATAATTATGATTTATTAATAGTCTAAATTCACTGCATCATAATTAAACTTGTAAGTTAAATCGTTATTCTTTTCACAGATCCAAATACCAGTAAAAAAAAATATAAGCTGTTGATAGAGTTTGGTCTTGGCAATGTTATTGGCAGAATCAAACAAGAGATGCACAAGAAGATACATTAGACTAGAACCGTAAAAAAATATTATCATTGAATTAGGATAACTTCTTCCTTTTATATTCTTAAAAACTTTCAATTCAGAGATTTAACATATTTAAATTGATTCATCTAAATGTGTATTTAAAAAAATATTTAAATCGGTTAATTGGAACTAAAATATTTATTCAAATTGACCAAGCTAGATGTGTTAAATAAGATAGAGGGAGAAGAAGCACTTCTGAATTGGTCACTCAAATTGGGACACCCTAGTGGATTTGGGGGCAAGGGTTTATATGGACAAATTGGATTGGGCTATTCGATAAATGGGCCAACAAAGTGGTAGAAGGATCCATAGCACTAACGCAAGGGCGTTGCTTTTCCTATATATGCTACTAAAAAATTATTTGGAAGTGTGTATTAAAATCGCACAAATTATTAGAAAGCACCCATTTTCAAAGTGATATTGGAAATATTCTCCTCTACATCTATCAGATTTTTATATTAGATTTAACTTCCAACTGCATCCCTATACTAATAGTGGTCATAGTTATAGGAAATCCAATTTGCCACATTTCATATGGCTATAGTTAAAACATAGATATTTTTAACCGATTAGAAATGGATCTAAATCAACTTATATTATTTTAAAAAAAGTTTTTATAAAAATTATTTTTAAAAATATCAAGTCAAAATCACTTTATAACAATTTTAAAAAAAGCGGTATATATAGCCGATTGTATGGCAAAGTTATAGTAAATAGATGAAATACTTAAAATGATTTTTTTAAGATAAACTATTTAAACTAATTTTTTTATTGAAAACTTTATTTTTAAAATTCTTTTAAAAAAAATGTTACAACAAAGAGATAAAACACTATAAATTTTTTTTTTTAAAATCTTAAATAAACGGACCATTGTGGCTTCAATTTTTATTATGATTGTTCAGACCAAAATTTGTGCAATTACTGTATGTTTTGAGTTATTTTCTTTCTTTTATGCAAACCAGTTTAATTTTGTACACGAGAGTGTTACGTTATGTAATGCTTTAGAACACATTTCTACTTACAATGGGACAAACTAACAATACAAAATACTGAAATGCTCTTACAAATTAGTTTCACCATTTTTGTTGATAATAAATTATTAAGCCACTGTAATTATATTAGGCTTGTTTGTGCAAAATTGTCATGGGTCACATTCAAGATGAAAATTACTAAATTAAATATTCAAGATGATAATTGCAGTGACATTTGATATGATGTTGCACACGTTCTAATCCAAAGTATCTCTTTCTCCACATTTAGTGTATGTAAGTTTTGCCGCTGTACTTTTTAGAAAGAAAAACAATTTAACACTAATTTTCTATGTACTTACCCTGTCTATGACAGAGCAAAATGTAGTAGAATCTAAAAGACCTCTAATTCTAAAGTGCCATAACTTCCCTTTAGAATACAACAAATTCTCATCACAAAGAAACTCCCAAGAAAACCATTTCTCAATCATTCTATCTACATCATGTACTATTACATCTGAACTATTTCCATCTCTTCTAGCTAGTACACTAGCAGTGTAAATGGAAGCCATTCTTCCCGGCGACTCGATCGAATCTCCACTTGGTCCATCCACCACTATTACATCCCAATTCTTCTCATAAACTTGTACAGGCAAATTTTTCAATGCAAGTTTACATTTTGATGTTTGAAGGTTTCTTGGGTTTGGTGCACATGATGCTGGACTGTTTCTTGCATGTTTGAGTAGTTTATATGCTTCTTTTGTTGGAACATTATAGCTGAACTTGAAAATTTGAGTATTGTTGGAATTTGCTGCTGTTGTTGTTGTTACCTTTGTTTTTGTTCTATCATTTTCTTCAATGAGAAAGACAGTGTTACCGGCTTTGTTCATTGAAGAGAGGATAAGAAACTGAGGTTGGAATCCAAATATGAGAAGGTTGCATGGTGATTTAAGAGATATTAGATTTGATAAAACCTTGAATTCTTTCTCTTTGAATGTGGTGTTTATATTGGAAGGTATTCTAGGATGCATTGAGGGTTCATTTGTTTGTGATGTGACTTTGTTGTAAGTGGAAAAAAGTGGAGAAGGAGAAGAAGAAGATGATGAAACATTGTTGAGAGTGAGGCTTAGAATTCTGAGGATTGATATGATAGAGAGGATCAAAAGAAGGATATGGATGAGTTTCTTTTTGGTAAGATTCATCCCTTTTGTTCCTTGTTTTTCTTGTGCTTGAGTTGTGAGTGATGGAGAAAATTGAACAAGAGGACGAAAATGAAGTATATCAGGTGGCATTTTTTTCTTTCTTTAGGTTCTGTTTAATCTCTCCTATGAGCACCAATGTTGTTAAATTACATCTTTCTTATGGTGTTGTGTGCTTTTTATTGAGTAGGGAGGAAGGGATGATTTTGCTTGTGTTACAAGTTTTACCTTTTTGTTACCTAATTTTTTATATTTCTGGTTGAGCTTTAGAAATTAATGTACATAAACATTTGTCTTGTATAGAAAGATTAATATATGTTGATATGAATCTTTTCTCTTGGTGCTGACATGCGTCCTTAAGTTTGGTTTATTGTCAAAAATTCTTTTTTTTTTTTTTGGTGATGATATGAGTAAGTTTGAAGATGCTTAGTTGGTAGGTTGTTGAGTCTCTTTCAAAATTTTCAGTACATATTAATACATGATGAGTCAATAATTTTTTGACATTTCATCATGTATTAGGCTATGATAAGCAATGATTGATGATTGGTTTACATAATACAAACATAGTTGTTGTTTTAATTACGTTGTCCCTATCTACTTTTTTTAAAGCATTTCTAAACGGCATAATCCCCTCATTAATTAGTTCCTCTTAACAAAGAAATATATTGGTTTGGTAGATAATTTTCAGTATTAATTAATTAAAAGATTGTTATTGGTCTTTCATGCTGTGAGAAACACAGCTAAGGAAGGGTGTATCCTTTCAAATATTATATTACATAGTTGGAAATAAAATAGAGTTCTTTGTGGATTGTGCACCCAACATGTACCGTGAGGACAGGGAATATAGTTTTGGAAATATCTATTCCAATTTTATTGTTTTTATTGTAGAATGGGAAATTAGTATTAATAATGGGATATTAATTAGTCTCATACGAGATTTGAACTATATCATTTGAAATTACAACGTCAAATTCTCAATTTCAATTTTTGATTTAATATTATGCTCTTCTATTATAGTAGTACTGGTTTTCTGTTTATGTTAAAGTTAATAACTGTGCATGAAATTTTTAACAGACAATAATTTCCCATACAGATTCTGTTCATATTTTTTTTCTATGTCTAGCAGACAAAACTTGCTCAAAGTCTTTTTCAAGTAGCTAACTAATTAACCAGTTTTCCCAGTGATTAAGTAAAACTGAAATGATTACTCTGATTTAATGCTAAGCCAAATGATTCAGTTGCAATAGTTTCCTTTAAACCAGACATGAAGCCATGTTTGTGTTGACTTTCCACCAATACTAACATATGAAATAGTCATTTTCTATTTTTTATCCAAACTATAAAAAATTTCCATAGTGATGTTACATTATTCAATTAACAAATATGGGAATGTCTTTGCCAATGGAAAGTTTCACTATGCTAACGTGTTCTTAAATTAACAGAGTTAGAAATGTAAACCAGTTTGTTATATTTTAATTTTTTAGTCTTAAAACCAATAACATGTACACATCTATAACTCTAGATAATAATGTGCAAACCATGGTTAAGTTAAGCTCATAGGTAGTTTATTTATCTATCACCTAATATCATAGAACTTTGTTATTGTCCTTGTTTAATATTGGTTATTAAATATCAACAGAAAAAATGTCATCTTATTAAGTCTTCATTTTTTTCCTTCATCTGTGATTTCTTTGGCATCTTTCTGGTTGAGATTTTCCCAGGTGCTAAACACTAAAAAGCCAATATCTTTTTGTTTCTGTAAGTGGTGAAGACTGAAGACAAATATGGGAACAAACAGAGAAGATCTTGGAGGATCTGAGGTAAAGGAATCAAAATTTCAAAGCATGTTAATTCAGTTCATTTTTTTCTTACTTGTTAGTTCTATTTCAATTTTAAACTATTAAAGTTTGATCAATTCTAAACTATATTATATGTCAGGCAATATGTCATGAAATGGTTGATGATGAAGTTAAGGTCACTCAGAAAGTTCAAGTTGGAGCTATACACAAATTAATAGCAGAGAATACCAAGTCAAACAGTTTGGTCATGAAGGTAATTTTTCAAATATCAGTTTCCTTGTTTTTAGTGTCGCATCGACTAGGAATAAGTTAAATGAATGATATATAAGAGATTAAAGTCTCTTAGTGGTCCTGATCATTAGTCTGTTGTTTCTCATGAGATTACATGAAACTCTAACGATGGACTTAATTGGTATTTTAACAGAAACCACACGTCGTGATTCCTGCTCATATAATAGCAGAAGCAATATCGACAATCCACGATATCGATCTTCGATGGTCAGGTCCAATAACACAGAAAGAAATGGAATATGTAGAAGAATATGTACTAGCAAAGTATCCAGAATATTCAGGTCTAATTGAAGGAAATGGAAGTGGAATAGACATGTCTAGTTTCATCATCAATGAGGAGCCTTCGGAACCAACGTTTGATATAGATAGAAGAAAGTCACCAAGATCACCTTCTTTTGGAAACAATCTTCCTGAAATGGATAGGACACAATTAGAGCCATCAAGATTACTTGATATTCTCAACAAAAAATCTTCTTTTCCTGGAAGTTTCATCTCAATACCTGAAATTCAAGCTCAAAACAAGGTTTTGAAACATTGTGGTTTGCCTGATGATGAGTACTTAGTTTTATTCACTCCAAGTTACAGAGATGCTATGATGTTGGTTGGAGAAAGTTACCCTTTTGTTAAAGGAAACTATTACATGACTATTCTTGGTGAACAACAAGAGGTTTATATTAAAGAATTTGCTTCTTTTAAGGAATCTAAGGTTATCATAGCACCTAGGACTTGGTTGGATTTGAGGATTAGAGGGTCACAGTTAAGTCAAAATTTTAGGAGGAAATGTAAGATTGGTCCAAAAGGGTTGTTTGCATATGCAGCAGATGTGAATGGAACAATGCATTGGGTTTCTGAGGCACATAGAAACTATTGGCATGTTTTGCTTGATGCTTCTTCCTTGGTTGTAGGAAAGGATAGGTTACATGTTGGACTTCATAGGCCTGATTTTTTAGTATGTTGTCTTGATAACACACATTCAAATCCTTCAAGAATCACTTGTCTTTTGGTTAGAAAGAAATCTTTTGACACCTCCAATGCTTCATCTTAGATTTTTATAATGGATGGATATGATATTATTATTATTTAGTACTTGTTTCATATTATTGGATGATGTTTGAACAACATAGCAATTGGCAATGTTTAATTATTTTGTATCATGAACTCTACAAAAAAGAGAAAAACTGTGAACTTTCCTTGTGTACTTTGTAGATTGAATAAATGCTTTGACATATACATATAGAGAAAAACTACTGATTATTGGCTTGGATGCATGTATATTACTCATCATTTGGTTTATTTATATCTTTAGTTTATTGATATTATTAGTAACATTATGTCTTTGGGTTGTTTTTTGCAGCCAAACCAAAATTTCCATAACAATTTATCTGTTTTGAAGTTTAATATTAACATAATGTCAATTAGAAAAGTATTCAAGTTCAATCTCGTGTTGAAAAGAATTTGAGTTTAATTTGTGGAGTTACTCATTTGAAAGATAGTTAAACTACGTGTGAAAAATTGGATATTTTGTGTGAATTGAGTAACCAACATCTTGACTTCAACTAATCAATTTTTAATGTTCTATTATGCTTGGCCATACCAAATCCTTAGATTCCAAGAACTTGAATTTGTCTTATATTATCCAAGTGGTCATGTGCGTCCAAATCTTTTGCTGAGTAGTGTTGTGTTGCCACGTTTATGTGTTGACATTCTGATTAAAATAGGGTGCATATTGATATCAACATCACTAATCATATGTTTTTTTGCTGACACATTTTTTAAATTGAAATTTCAAAAAACAAAAATAAATACAAAAACATGTAATTTGAATTTCTATACTCAAATTATATCAACGTAATCAACTAAACTATTTTTTAAAATAGTCAATATTAGTATTATTAATATTATATCGTAGATGGAAATCGAATTACCAGCATTTTTATCACTCCATTCCTTAACCACTAAATCAACGATATAATTTGTATTAGCTGGTTTTTCATCTTTTTATTACACACTGGTTTTTTATCTTAACAATGTGAATCTAAACAGTGAAGACCTCTTTTTGCCCCTTGGTTATACTCTAACCGACTTGAGATTAGTGCCATTTCCATTTAATCCTATTAATCTAGCAAATGAGATTTGTCCATTTAATATAAATTCAGTTCATTTCCTACAAAATCATGGTTCTTATTCTCTATCCAATTCATAGATAATATATAAATCTCTCTCTGAACAGTTTGAGTCTTAGAACTTTCCTTGACTCTAAAAGTCCCCAAACTCGACTAAATTATCTTATAAAAATAGTATCCTTAATCGTTTGATAAGTTACTTGTTTGGTAGAGTTTTTAAAAAATACCACATAATTTAAATGTCTATGTTATACAGTAACTGCTAATCTACTTTGTATTTGTCCAATCAATAAAAAAGCAGGCAAAAACAATTATAAACCCATGAAAAAAATAGAGGACTAAACTTAAAAAAAAATAAAAAAAAAATAAAAAAAATAAAAAAACTAATAAGAACTAAAATTCAATGAGAAATATTTTGAACGACTAAAAACATATTTGAACCAAATCACAAATAGACAAGACTCGTAATGGACGAAAATGAAGAATCAGCCGATGTTGTCCCTTCACTCCCTTGTAACATTCAAAATTAATTGATACTTCAAAAATATAAAAACCTAATTCTTTGAATTTTGTCCAGAATCTACATACATGAGACATCGATACCTTAAATACATTGGCATTTGGAATATAAATAACCCCAACCATATGGCCAATATCATATGTAAGCAAAACCATATTTCAGACTTCTGAACGGTCATAAGGAAAATCTTAGCTGTCATATGTCAATTTCAGTTCTTCCAAGGGTTCAACTTTGTAGCAGTTACTATTTTGATCTTAACATGCAGCATTAGACTCAGCGACCTAACAAACTAGTTGCCAGAATCAAAGACTGGTTTCAATACAAAGAGGCCACGACGACAAAAAAAAAAATGAGACAAGTTGGACAAACCATGCATGCTCAAGCGGTATCCTGAGACACAACGCAGCCCTCTGCAGAGGTTTATAAAAGACAGCTTGCCTCTCAGGGAACAACAATGGTGAAGGTGATAAATATATTAATTGCCTCCAGATAATTATTGCTGGTGTACAATGACCAGATATACATAACCAGTTAAAAAGCCACCAACCATAACAAACAATAATATAAGGAACTATCACTACAAGATAAACAAGCACACATCTGCAGCAGCAACAACAACTAAGAGGCCTGTATCAAAAAGTATATTAACATGCTGTACCTATTATACTGCCAACCAAGAGCATGCCAATTCCCCAACAGGGCTGCTAGAAACTTTTCTGGCATTTCCTATACTTCCTCTTGACCATGGATAGTGCTTTTCAAGATGTTATACTTGCAGAGGGGGCAAGTGGCATTAATGTGCAGCCATTTGTCCACACAGGCACAGTGAAAATGGTGACCGCAAGGAAGTTGTCTTAGTTCAACCCCGTCATCATAGGCAGAAAGGCAGATGCAACATTCCTACAGTTTGCCACCCAAAAATAATTTAAAAATAAAAATATATCAAGTGTTTTCAAACTATTTATTATCACAACAATTATTCTCTTGTGCATTTACCATTACGTCAAAATCCTCCCACTGTAGAGTGGGATAGCGGCAGTGAAGAAAGATGCAAAAAGAAAAAACGATGGAAGAAGTACAAATAAAACCAAAATATATACATATCATCACATTCTCCAGCTGAATATTGTGCTCAACAAGACTCTGTTAAAGGTTAAAATGAAGCCAATATGCAGAGCATCAAGTGGATTTCCCTTTGAAATATATACTGAAATAATATCTAGTGACAGAGAGCAAAAGGACCACTGTCCACTGAGACGAGAGAAGATGTTTTGGCTGCACATAAAAAAATTTACAACATACCGCATCCTCATCAGCAAGCGCATGTTCAATTGGGGAATCAGCTTGGCATTCAGTCATTATTCCTCCAACAGGTCCTTGTGTATTACCAGCAAGCTTTTCCTTACGTTTTCTTTGGAATGTGAACTTCGACAACTGCTCAATGTCTTCTTTTGTTGCTCCTTCCTGCTTTTTCCAAACCACCATAAAAGGAGAGACATTAGGCAAGGAACATCGCAGATAATACCATACAGTAAACACCTCACAATTAAATACTCTTAAGCTCTAAGGCATTGTGATCATGTCCACTCAAACACCCAATAATTTGAATTAAGAAATACATTCACAATCTACCAAGTTGTAGCAAAGTAAATCATATTAAGGTTCATTCTTTCTAGCAGATTGTATAAATTAACAATGTCCACCTAAATGAGGCAAACAAATATCAGAATAATGAACCTTATCTCAGACCACAACTATAGGATATCTTGTAACCTTAGCCTCACCTTCAACCTGAAAAGTCGAAGGTACACAGGCTCATAAACAGTATCCATCTCCAAGGTATTCCCAACTATCAACCTTAAGAAGTTACCTTTTACTTGCACAGCTGTGCATGCCACCTTCCATTTCATATAATCCAGGTAAATGTTTTAAAACTAGTTACACCATATCAGGAAGTCATTTTTTGCATTACAAGTTTTAACAGAGTACATCAGAATCCATCCCAAACTTCACTTATTAAACATTAGTTCACACCCAAAAAACTACCATTCAAAAGCCACATGGCTATAGTTGTTATATTCATTCAATATTTACTTAGTTTATTTCATGGTAGCAAAACATTTCCACTTAATAGATTTGTAGATGTGTATTTACATGATTGCTTCTTTCCCCTTTTTTCTCAGAAAGAAGGCAAAGGTTAGCAACAGAGAGAACAATTAGTTACTTGAAAAGGTTAAGTAAGAGGGACACTTTTGACTATAAGTGTTTCTGGCCTGCTTCAACCAAAGAACAAATGCCATACTTCTACTTTGTCCATTCATGAGACTGACATAATATAAGCCACAATAGTTTAATCTTTAACGTTTCCAATCATTTCATTGAAAAGTTATACTAAGCATTATATATTTTAAAGGAATCTATTAAAGTCTCACCACGACAAGCAACAAAAATATGGATTTAACATTTCCCATGTTCAGTTTAGCCAGTTTAACACAATTTTTTCTTTGAATTCAAACTCATCCAACTACCAGAAACATATAGTAGAAATGAACATACGGATCTCTCTTTTTTTTGGTCTGTTGGATCTCTCTTTGTATCAAATAGTAATTCTAGTTTCCTCTTTCCATTTTATTTGGCCTTAATAAATTCAAAAACAAATAATATTTAAAGCCGTAAATTCTACCAAATTTATTCAAGACTTGGCAAATGCTGCTAAATAGAATCAAATAGAAAGAAAAAAACACTTGAGGAACCAGGTTCATCTCTCATCGTACTCAAACAAGAACAAGTAATCAATGTGACTTGCCTGATCTGCAACTGCATACAGAAGTGCAATGATACACGGAAGACAGCAGCAAACAGCAATACCAATGATGCAGGCCAGAGCAACACAGAAAACGACAAAGAAAACATCAAAACCCAGGAAGACAATACATAACCTGTAAAGCAAGTGTATTTTGTCAAAAGTAGTAACTACAGAAAAAGCATATTTCCTAACGAGAAAATAAATCACAAACGTGTATATATATATATATAAGAAATGTATCAGGTGAGAACTATTATTTATTGTGAGAAATGAGAATTTTCAATAATAACCATTGCTCCCTCAAAATTAAAAGGCATGTGACCATCTCCACCTTTCCCCTACCATCACATCTCAGCCCCTCCTCTATCCAACATGGCGTTGCAGCCTTCATCCGGTTAATGTTAGGAATGAAAAGGAAAAACTTTTAAAATATTTTGCAGATATAACTACTGGTGGAAGGAAAGAAAATCCTTCACATTACCACTATACAAGGCAAATTGAAATATTACTACAGGCGGGTTTGAACCACATGAAGATTTATTTAGATCAATTTCACAAGCCAAATAGAAGAAACAGATAATATCTGCAACTGTTTGGTTGTTAACAATTGCATAACTCTTCAAAAGAAGATGAAGGAGCATCCATTGAAATTTTTTACCCCAATTTAATTGTTCATGACTGGGATCTCCATTTCCGAGTATCTAAAAAAGAAACCCAAGATCATCTCTTTTCCACCACCAGCTTTGCCATCTTCAAGGCCCCCAATACCCCCACACAATTTCTTATGATGACGAGAGAACTCGAACACTTCCGAGTATCTAAAAAAGAAACCCAAGATCATCTCTTTTCCACCACCAGCTTTGCCATCTTCAAGGCCCCAAATACCCCCACACAATTTCTTATGATGACGAGAGAACTTGAACACTTCTCGATTCTCATGATAAATAAGAGTTCTCACTAAATATGTTCTCATATATCTATATTTGAGTATGTGTGTGTGTGAGAGAGAGAGAGAGAGAGAGAGAGAGAGAGAGCAAACCAGTAAAGCTTAGGAGAATCCTGGATTAAAGCTTGACCATCAGCTGATACCCAATAGAATCCAATGACCCACCAAATAAAAGAAAACATTGTGTTGGCTGATTCCAAATGCTTTGCCAAACTAGTAGGAGGAAAAAAAAGAGATAAGACAACCATAAAATTTGCATAATCTAAAGAAAAATTTGGCCATTATTATAAATCAATAATTGATTGCATTAGTTATACAAGCTAATAATATTGGACATATTGAAGTACTTTTTAACCTTAAACCCTCAAGCCACAACTCTGATATCATACAAATGTAGAAAGTGTCTAACTAATCAAGGTTAGGAGATTAATTCATTACAGAAAAAAATCTATTAAGAAAATGTAATAAGCTATTATTGTAAACAAATGCATTATATGATCTCTAAGGAAACAAAATCAAAAGGTACGATAAAACAAAAGGCACCCAAACCTCCATGGTTACACTGTATTTTGAGAGTTTGAATAAAATCAAAGCACTATTAAATCATAATTGTGTAATTATCACATGACAGGATCCATCATCTTTTTTTACAATCAAAGTTTAGTTACCATATCACTTTCATGCATTCGGTGCAATTTGAGACAGATTTCAGATACCTGCCTATTTGAAACAATCTTATATCTTTTTTATAAAAAAAAAACTAAAGTATTTTCTTCCCCCTTAACTATTGAGAAGCTAAAATTGCCATGCGGGTTTTTTGAAATCTGGATGGAAGTTTTCCTAGAGTTTTCAGTTAGCATAACTACTTCTCAGTTCTAACTAAATGGAACTTGAAAACTAGGGTGTGTACATTCAACAATCACACATGCACAAGCACATCCCTGAGATTATTCAGCCAAAGCCACAATATAATGAAACACCAATTAGCTCAACAAATAGCTCTAAGGCAACGTAAGAAATATAATGATGAGAAAAAGGACTATGCAGACAATTAATAAGAACCATCGATTTTATCATATCACCACTCAATTGTAACTATCTGTTGGGGATACCCAACACTATCATACCAACGGGATATGCAATTAAACTCATATGAAAGCATTCAAATCTGTGTCAAGTGACACTACAATAAATAAAAGCATCCCGAATTAATATTTCAAAATTGAAACGACAGTGTAGTTCATGCATCAGAAACTCACCTTGTAGAACCATCCTCCCCATACTGCGACAAATTCACATAACCATCCACTGAACCAAAGCTCAAATCCCCACTGCCACGTCCCTCAACGGCGTTGGCGGCAGTCGCGTTCGACTGTTCCCGCATCCGCCTCCGTCTCCGAAACTCAAAACAAACACACAAAACATGAACAACACACTGTAGAGCATAGCCTAAAATCCACAACCTAAGAGGCGTACTTGGAAATTCATTCCGACTCAAAATTAACACATTAACGGCAGCAACAACGAACGCGAAATTCCAGAGAATATCTAGGATCACAACGGGCTTCGAATAAGCCCAATCGCTTTGTCTCTCTTCCAATTGTTCCGCCGCTGTCTCTCTCACCATCATCGACGGTTCGCGCATCAGCCTCCTCCCACTCGCTTGTCTCAAGAACCGCGCCGCTTGCCGGAGACTCGGTGCGCGGATAACTCTCCGCCCGGAGTTTGATTCATCGGATGAACTTCCGATTAAAGGCGTCGGATCCGTGGTTTCATCCGGCGAACGGTTTTGTGACCTTGTCGTTGACATGTTTGAATCCGCACTTTCTCTTGTTTTTTTTTTTTTTTTGACGAAACGTGAGTGAGTTTGTTCAGGACATCTGAATCTAGTTCGTGATACTGATTGAGAAATATAAGAGATTCGTACGAATCGTGACGATTTTCGTTTGTAGGTGGAATCGAGTACGGAAGAACTAAAATTAAATAGATAGTATCCCAAAACTGCAATTAATGATGACGATTACTTTCACTTGGGTGTTAGGGGTTGTATACGGCGTCGTTTTATTGGTTTTTTGTCACCAAAACGCGCACCGCGTGTTCTTTTTTTCTCCCGCTTAAACTAAAAGCGCATACGCAGCGCTGTTTTGCTTCGTTAATTTTTTATTACTGCGCATTGATGGGATTTTCGTTACGCTTAAAGTCACTGTTGTCGGCGGGGTTTTTTTTGTTTTGAGAATTCTCGTAATATTTTACTTGTCGCCGAATCCATAGAAATAAAATTATAATATAAAATATATATTTAAAATAAAAAATAAATCTTAAATATATTTTAAACTGATCAATTTTAAATTTTAAGTATTTAGATGTATTTAGATGTATTTAGATGTATTATTTTTAATAAAATTTAACTATCTAGTTTTGATAATAATCTAAAGGACACTTAGATGATAAATAAATTTTGTTCAAAAGTTGTGTCAATCACCATTTTTAATTTGAATTTTTTCAACAATTTATTTTTAATTAAAATTTATTAATCCCTTTGACTCAATCACTTAATTTTGTAGATTTAACAAATCCTAAACATATTCTAAAGTAAAATATAAATTAAGAATTATAATAATATT
>JBBPBT010000347.1:4555693-4569713 GCA_037974875.1 Cicer bijugum
AATATTATATATTTAAATAATTTAATTCTCAATAAATTTTTTTTAACTATCTAGTTCTTATAGTAACTTAAAGATTAATCCGGAACCAAGTAAATATTTTTTAAAAGGATTTAATTTTATTTTTTTTATAAAAATATTATTTTTAATTAAAATTTATTAATCATTTGAGTTAAATCATATAATATTTTGTAAATTTTACAATAATATTTTTATTTTATTTTTAAATTTTATTTTATTAACTATTAATTTAATTATTATTCCATAATAATGTAAGAGATTATCAAATATTTGTGTGTCAAAATGAATCTTATTAATTAATGGTAAATTATATACCGATAACTTTAAAATAGTGAAGACACTATATGTTTTTTTTTTAATAAAAATTTACTATTTATCTTTCAGAACTATTGTAGCATGTAATGTTATCATTTTATAATTTATCAAAGTTATAAACATGTAATTTACTTTTTGTGTATTTAATATTTTTTTAATTAATCATAAGAAATTAAATTTAACGATTATTGGTAGCATACGGTGTGTCGTGAACATTAGGATTATACAGTCAGAGTTCACCAACAAAAATAAAAGAATACACCAAAATTATTACAAATAACTTGCAGGCGAATTAAAAGATTCGAACTCCACCAAAGAAGGTCATAAGAGAATTTAGTCACCTTTTAATCTAATAAAAGACATTGCCATTAATTTAACCAAAATGATTAATAAATTTTAATTAAAAATAATATGTCGATGGTCTGTTCCATTTGACAACAAAAAAATACTAAATTATTCGTTTGTTTTTAAATACACGCCGACCAAATAGCATGAAAGTTTTGACAAGAAGCTATACCTCTAGGCCCCAAACCAATAAATATCGAACATGAGCCATATTATTAGATCTGACAATTTCATAAATTTACCAATTATTAATTTCAGTTTATATGTTAGAGAAATTAAAAAAATTCATAGTTTAAAAGATAAAAAAAACCCTTAAAATTAATATTTAAATTTATCAAGACACTAACCTTATATCTAATTTCATCCCTACCTACTATATAAATTTATCAAGACATTGTAACTTAATTAACAAAATACGCGTGTATTCGGATGGAACTTACGTGTGATGTATATTTTTATGAAGTTTGTTATTTGTTGATAATGTAATATTTAACAGTTGAAGAGATAAATATTTATTTGATTTTACAGAAATAATACTAAAAATAGTAAATAGTATTTTCTGATATGTGTTATTTTAATATAGAAATAAGATTTAATGTTTATTATTTTAATATTATTATAGTTTTTAAAATATGAACTTAGATGGATACTTATATGTCTATCCATTTGTTTTTTTATTATGATAATAACTTGTATATATGTTCAATTATGTTTGTGTAATTTGATTACAATTTATTTATAAATTATTTAAGTTATTTTATATGTTTGTATGCACGTAACAATAATCTAATGGGTTTTGTGATATGTTGAGTTGTAACCATTACACAAATCCATATATATAACAACTAAGATAAGTAGATATGCACACACAAATAACTTTTGTGATGGTACAAAATGTGCAGAAAATAAAGTCACACCAAAATGGTGTATCGACTTTTATATACTATTATATATATAGCTTATATTTTATTTAATTAATAATTTAATTTAATAAAATTTAAAACATGAAAGTAATAATAGTGTAATATTTGGTATTTTTTTAATATTATTACATCTGTAATACAACTAGTGATATATTTGGAAAAAAAATGTCACAAGATAAGTGTTGTTTTAAAAAATTTAATATAATATTAATTATTTTTTGTTTATGTTATTACAATAAAAAGTATTACTTTATATGATAACGAAGTTAATGGTAATTTATAAATACCTGTCTT
The DNA here is from genome assembly GCA_037974875.1 of Cicer bijugum. Classification (NCBI taxonomy): domain Eukaryota; kingdom Viridiplantae; phylum Streptophyta; class Magnoliopsida; order Fabales; family Fabaceae; genus Cicer; species Cicer bijugum. Next base: position 4,557,589 of record JBBPBT010000347.1, read on the forward strand.
AACCATCAAGAAAATATTAAATATCCCGATAAAAATTATAATTAATCAATCATAGAAGGCAAACTTATCAATAAGGGATTTGGTTTATCATTTATGGGGTGATTACTACACTAATAGAATTGATCTGAAAAATATGATAAATACATTGATGATGTGTTCATGATATCCTTTTTTGTGATTTACGGAGAGTGTTTGTACAAAACACAAAGCAAACAAATTATAAAAAATGTGTGTTGTGAATTTAAATATAGAAACATTAACGTCCTATATGAAAATGGACCTATAAAGGTCATGAAACTACTATTTTAGTACACTAAGAAGTATCACATTATTTAAAAATTGAAACTAAAAGCAGTTCATACACCATATATTCATCAACCCACCAAAGTTCCTTACAAATGGATTTAATGTTTGTTTCTTTCTAATGTCTTGATAATAAAAATTACACCAATAATAATATACTCTCAAACTCATATTGAGCTACATATTTGTAAACGAATTTTATTCTGAAATAAACAGTTTTAAAAAAAATAATTTTTAATGCAATATTGATGATTTTCATAAACTTTATATTTATAATATTAATGGTAATAATAGTGTATACATCAAATTTGACAAAGATAATATAATAAAATCAATTTTCTTTTTCATTTACTTACTATTTATTTATTCATTTTTTTTAATACCTGTGACTTATGTTAAACAGAGAATATAATTTGATAAAATTATTAATGTGAAATACAAAAAGAAAATAAAACACTTTTTTTTTTAACTCGAACAAACCACCAATTAAGTACATGAAAATATAGAATACTATCAGTTTAGTATTTAACTTAGTAAAAAAATAAAAATAATATTAAAATTATTAAAGTGTAAATTAAATCAGTCTTTGACATTATAATATGATCAATTATTTTAATAATAAATTATATATTTTAATAGTTTTCATAATAATAAATTATATTCTTTCGAGACTAATTTGATAGTTCTACAACTAAATAGCTAAATTAACTAAAATCATAATTTATCTTTTTAAATAAAAAAAAGAAAACTGTTTTTGAAAACAAAATGAACCAAAAGCATGGTGTAATAGGACAGAGTAAATTAGAGGTGCACCTTAGAAATTAGAAATTCCCTCCAAGTTTGAAGCGGTTTGTTTGGCATATAGGGTTTTGTTGTTGCAGCATTCATCGTTAAGCATGGCATCATCGTCTTCAAGCAACAGCGCCATCTACGACGTTCCATGGGTAGAGAAGTACCGACCAAGCAAGGTCGTCGACATTGTCGGCAACGAAGACGCCGTCTCCAGACTCCAAGTCATCGCTCGTGACGGCAACATGCCCAACATTATTTTATCCGTATGCCCAAATTACTATTTATCTTCAATTCATCACACTCCCAAATTTTTACTGTGCCCTAATTTCCCATTTTGTTATTATTAGGGTCCTTCTGGAACTGGGAAAACCACTAGTATTCTTGCCCTTGCTCACGAGCTTCTCGGACCCAATTACAGAGAGGCAGTTCTCGAACTCAATGCATCAGATGATAGGTTACTTTAATTGTTTTTATTTTTTATTTCTAATTGCACATGAAATGAGATAATGTTGGGTGTTTAACCAAACTATTCAGGTTAAACCACCATTTTAGTCTTTAAAAGTATAGGGCACTGTCACTTTGCTCATTTACTCTTTCATAAACTCAAATTAGTCGTTAGATCATCAAAATGGTTCATGAAAAATGCAACTTACTATCATAAAAGTCCCTGAAACTTACCATCCGAATAGTCCCTGATCAATGCCAGAGACTAAATTGACTGATGTTTCGATCATTCGAAGATTAATTTGGGTTTTTTGCCGAGTCTCGGACCAAAGTGTCACGGCTTATACTTTCAGTGACTAATATGGTGGTTTACCTATTCTTTTTTTTTTTTTTTTAATAACTGCACATGAAATATAATAATGTTGTGTTTAACCAAACTATTCATTTTTTTTTTGCTATAGAGGAATAGATGTTGTGAGGAACAAGATCAAAATGTTTGCTCAAAAGAAAGTAACACTGCCTCCAGGCAGACACAAAATCGTAATACTTGATGAAGCTGACAGGTCTTATAGATTTTTAAGCTTTTATTTTTTGTGATGTGGTAATTTAATTCTATAAACATTGTTACTTTGTTTATTATTGTTTTCCTCTTTTTTACTGTTGTCATTTTCATTTTTTTTACTTGACTCAGCATGACATCCGGAGCACAACAAGCTTTGAGAAGGACAATGGAGATATATTCTAATTCTACTCGTTTTGCGCTTGCTTGCAATACATCTTCTAAAATTATTGAACCCATTCAGAGTAGGTGTGCCATTGTGCGATTTTCACGATTATCTGATCAAGAGATACTTGGTCGTCTCATGGTTGTGGTTCAAGCTGAGAAGGTACCTCAACTTTCTATTCTATGTTGAATTTGGGATAATCATTTTTGTTTGAGGAATATAGGTGTAACGTCTGAATGGCTTTATTATCTATCTTTGTTCGGAACGTGCGTCTAACATCTTAAATGGTACAGTTGAAATTGCATGACCAGTTTATTGTAAGGCTCTAGATTGATATTGTAATCACTACTTTCTATATCATCTTGGTCTTTTATTATTCATACTTTGATACGAAAAGGGGTTGCTCTGAATTGGAAGAAAAATAATCGCTAATTTTTATTCCCGGTCACTCAAAAGTTATTGCTGCTTCCTAGCTTTCATATCAATTACGATCTTCCTTTTCCACTGTCACAATATAACTAGTGCTGATGTGTCCATCTACAACGACAATAATGGCAGTTCTGCATAATACAGGAATCATAGCAGTTCTGCACGCCATCATTGCTATATGCTGTTTGATACTTCCGAATAGTTGGTCAGAATTACTTTTGTCAAGTATATAGCAGTTAGTTAGATTTCCATTCTGTTAATAGCTTTACATAGGTGCATATTATATTAGACTAGTATAGTGCCTCAGTGGATGAAAATAAACACTCCTTCATTTCATCTCATAAAGAATTTTCTGATATTCATCGCTTATGTTATATTGGGGCCTTATTGTTTGTGTTAATACCTTTCTGTTTAACTTTTACCCATCTTGTTCAGCCTTCCTCTTAATCTATTGGTTGTAGACCTTCCTTACTGGGAAATTTTCATCTAATGAGTATTTTTGTTTAGTCAGGTATTAACTGAACAAATAATGCCGCATGTTTGTTCGTTTAGAACTACAGTAACATGTGCTGCACCATGTGTCAACTAAAGAGAAGGGTGGTCGAGGAGTGTGACAACTTTGTTGTTCTGTTGCTTACTTGGGATTGAAAAAAAATATTTTTCTAATAAGCAATGTAAAGGACTTTCGAAATTCCATTAATTGGCCTTTGCCCCTTTCCATATTTTAGGGAGATCTGCGATATATCGTTCTGAAAATTCTTGAATCACCATTAATTGGACTTCCCTTTTGCTTTACTTCTTTTATTCTTGAAGCCCTCCCCTCTCTTTCCCTCCAAACTCTCAAACAAAGCCAGCTAAATTATGTGACTGGTCTCCTTGGTTGTGTTACTGCGATGTGATCCAGCGGTATGGTGATGTTTCCAAGTTTGTTATCTATTTTTGCATGCAATTTATAGTGAATGAATTTTGTAAGGGGTATGTTAGATGTTAGATTGTGTAATCATATGCAGTCTTGTTGCATTTTATTCTTTTTAAGGGTAGTCTAATATATGATGCTCCCAGCATGTTGGGCTCCTTTATCATAGAACAATTTTTTGAAGCTTCCTGCCTTTGTCAACGTGAACTGGTTGGGAACATCTGTATGGTTATTGAAAGAACTGCTTTTGTTGCTATCTGTTTGGCTTCAATAGCATTGACGAAATGCATGATTGAATTGTGTTTTTGTTGAAGGTTCCTTATGTTCCTGAAGGACTTGAGGCCATCATTTTCACTGCTGATGGTGATATGAGGCAGGCATTGAATAACTTGCAAGCAACATACAGTGGCTTCCAGTTCGTTAACCAAGCTAATGTTTTTAAGGTTAGAACCCACTATTATTTGCAAATTACATTCATCACTATTCACCATTAGTTTTGTGTAAATCTGTCGTTTGGTTTTAGGTTTGTGACCAGCCGCATCCACTGCATGTGAAGAATATGGTGCGTAATGTGATTGAAGGGAATTTCGATGAGGCCTGTTCAGGGCTCAAGCAATTGTATGACTTGGGATATTCTCCGACAGATATCATCACCACACTTTTTCGTATAATAAAAAATTATGATATGGCAGAGTACTTGAAACTGGAATTCATGAAGGTAAATGAATACCTTGTTGCCAAATTTGTATTTTATTTTGGTAGCTTTTTTTCTCACCCCCTAATGCCCTCCGGATTGGTCTATCCGGAGGTGTATTTTGACAAAAAACACATTTGGATTGGCCAATCCGCCGGATGTGTATTTTGGTTTTTTTTTTTTTTTAGAATATAGAGTTAGAAAAGAAACCATCTTTATTTTTTTTTGTCAAAAGTATAATCTTGACATGGGACTTTCTTCAAATTGTAGGAAACTGGATTTGCTCATATGAGGATCTGTGACGGAGTTGGTTCTTATCTTCAGATGTGCGGTCTGTTGGCTAAGCTTTCTCTAGTTCGCGAAACTGCTAAAGCTGCATGAGTAGGTCCTAAGTGCAATTGATGCATGTCATTATTTTTCACTTTTATGATAGTGAGAATGTTGTAGTGATGAAGCAAGTATATTTTATTATATCCGGATATCCAAATGCTGACTGATACATGAATACTTCAAGTTCTAAAAATGTGTTGTGTAACTTGGGTCAATATTACTTTTTGAAATGTTTTTTTTTTTTTTTTGTATATAATTTGGTTATGTCGTTCTAATTTTTAATGTGAATCAAGCATCATTTCTAGAGACACCCACCACTAACGAGCAATGTCTGAGGTTGCTTAATTTATGTACGATTAAGGGGGGAATTTAGACCTGTTATACTTGTCCCTAACTCAACCTTAAGTATTGGCCAGATCATTGTTTAGACCCTAATTTGTCTAGATTAAATTAATCGTTATGCAGGTCTAATTGTGATTGAGTTTATTTAAGATGAAATTTAGTTGATTTAAAGGCAAGTTAAAATATAATTATGAGACGATCATTCAATTGTGACTAAAAAAGTCAAAACGCCACTCTTAGTTATAATTTACTAAAACTACTACTTAAACTAACAAATATTACCTTAAATATTGTTTATAAAAGTCATCACCAGTGTAATAGCACTAAATATTATCTTACAAGGTGGGGCGAGTTATATCTAGTCGCTAAATTTTTGTAGAATAAGTTCTTTAAACCTTAATGTGTTCTTAGATTGGAACAAATTTCATATTTTGCATGTCAAATAGACATACATGGAACTAACCTTAAAGTTGATTTGGCTTGTGTTCACCTCTTGTCAATGGTTGAATGTGGTTGTTAGTTTTCACAAGAGGTGTATAATGTAATGTTTAACACATTGGCTGAAAAAGATTTATGTATGGAGTAAGACTTTCCTACCATCTATTTTTTTTATCTCATTAGTCTATTTAAAAATAGGTCATATAACTAATTTAAAAAAGATAATACTAGACTCTCAAATATCTAGTTAAACCTTAAAAATATATGACAAATAACATAGACTTGAGCTTTTAATTTTTTAAAACTATTTATTCAAAGACTTTGAAACAAACTAAATAAGTAGGCATTGCTTCTAATGAGCCACACTCACAAATGATATTACTATGACTCATCTGCCATGCAAGGTTAAGCCCAAACAACAAAGCTTTTGAGCTGGAGTTAAATAAAACATTGATCATCCCACTCTCCACTTTTACTCACAATAAACACATAAGAATGGAAAAAATACAATATATTGTGGCTTCGCCCGGACTCGAACCGGAGACCTTCAGTGTGTTAGACTGACGTGATAACCAACTACACCACGAAACCTTGATGTTGGTTTAACGGATTTGGTCATATTGATTAAACGTATATTTACAAATATACACATGTATTTAGCAACACATACTCTTTTCAAAATAGAGCTACACACCAGAAAATAATAGCGAAAGATACTAGAGGACCTCAACTTGTTAACCCACTCCACATTCAATAAAACTTGTGTAAACATACTTATTGGTTTATAGGTTATTAAATAAATGATCATTGCTAATACATTTTCCCTAGTAAATATACTTATTTATTTCGTATACAATGTTTATAATAAATGATAATTATTATCAATTTTATTATGAAAATACTAAAAAATATATTAGTTTTAATCATTTTTATATTGATGATATTAAAAATAATAATTTTAATTAATTATTTATTAGCAAATATTAATCATGTACACAACTTTTATAATAAATTATAATTTGAATATTATTTTTATTTTTATTTCAAAGATATGAAAAAATATTAAATTTAAGCAATTAATTAGAGATAAATTTTTGTTCAATGTATGAATTGGACATTTCTTATCAGTGATCCATTTTTAGAAAGAATAACATGAACAAATTAGAGTACGAAAAATTAGTTAGTATATTATATGTTGTCTCTTTTTATAGATGATATCAACAAAATGCGAATATTAACCTACTTTTTAATGACAAATATTAGTGCCAACTTGGTTGGTTAGTAGATTAAATGTTTTTTCTCCAGTGTTTGAATCAAATAACCAAATTGTATAGTGCCAGTTCACAATTCTACCAGCTAACCCGTCCAACTCGGTCTACTTGTTAAAACATGATAAAAATGCATAGCCGTGCAATGGAACAAAGGAACAAAACCTCAAGTTTTAAAAGCTTGAAGAATATACAATTTTAAGCAATAATAACATTATATGAATTGAAAAGAATCCGCACTCAAAAATCCTAGAACAACTAAAGTCATTTCATTTCTTAGCAGCATATATAATATAGTTAGGAGATCTAAACATTTTTCAAGTGGTAGTCCATGATGGACCATAGTTCTTAATAGAATTGGCAGCTGACACAAAAGCAACCGGTTAGCAAGATAAATGTTACAAGTCTTACACACTCAAAATAAAGACACTACAATAATAATAATAATAATAATAATAATAATAATAATAATAATAATAATAATAATAATAATAATATAATACCCTTTTAACAGAAATTAACATTAACATCAGTATCTATACCCCACAGGCATTCCAAGCTTGTCCAAACGACCAGAACCTGGATACCCTTTGCTGCTGAAGCTTGTTTGCAATGTAAATGTCTTCTGTGAAGCCAATCTTGCCATGTCATGTCCATTAAGTGAGTACCTATTAGATAAACTAGATTTCTCATATATTGGCCTTTGTTTTGGTGCACTCATAGATCTAACTTTCGCCTTTGACGACTCCGTATACGCCATGTAACTCGGGTAGTCAGCATAACCTTTAGGGTAGCTGTTTCTCGAACCATCACTCTTAGTTGGAGTAAAAGGGCTTCTTTTGTAACCATCATCATTTGAGGTTGCTGATAACAATTGAGGACTATTGCTTGCAGTGCAAAACGGACTCTCTTCGACTTCGTTGAGTTTTAGTGGATTGTAATAAGATTGAACCTCACATGATAGACTTTGACCAGATTGATGAGATTTTGAGTCTTTTGTAGGGGTTAAACTTTGACTGTAATAATGATCAGTGTCGCTGGTTGAGTAAAAGAGGTTTCTATGTTTCGAGGTGAAGTGTTGTTTTCCAGAATCAATTTCAACAATCCTATCAGCTTTTTCGTCGCTACGGCTATATGTTCTTATCAGTGATCTTACTCTATTCCATGATTGTTCATCTAAATGAGTCTCTGATATATTTCCACTGATTGGAAGACATGATTTGGAACCATTTCTCTACAATGGTATATAATTGCATTCATAAGAAGATATGATAAATTTGATAATGCACTAAATTAAAACTTGTTGGTTAAGAATTAAGGGATGACATTATGAGAAGAAGACAAAAATACCTTGAGTGCAAGTGAATGCTCATATTTTACGCTCCTAGATCTTACAGGGCTTTCAGATTTTTCTGGTGTAGCTGGACCCTGTAAATGATCATTTGGAAAAACTATATGATCAGATCAAGAACATTAATAATGTTAAGAATACAGCATCATCATTTTGATTGACATTTTTAAAAGCAACACAATCATGCATGTGATTTATCGGTAATTGGTAATTAAATAAGATGAATCTATCTCCACACTTGCAAATTATGCTAGATATTATTATCTCAACTATTAGTATAAATATTTGTATTGGTGCATCTCCATCAGCATTTTAAATGACAGTCGTATTTGTCCAATTTAAAGAGAACTAGCAATATACTTGTCGCAAAGTATTGGTTACCACATTAAGGTAGACAATATAGAACTAAAATACTCAGCAAAAGGAACTTATAACTACACTTACATAAAGGTGGAGTGTAGATGACTTTGCATTTGAATGTGAGGTTTGCAGGGTTCGTGCTGCACTAACTCGCGTCTGTGCCCGCAAGAGCGCTTGCATTTTTTTCAGCCACTCTGCTGTCCGTTTCCTCTCAATGTGACCTCTCACTAGTGCCTGGAGCTTCACCAGCCCTCTTAATGCTCGCAGTGCCTTCCTTGCCTATCAATTTCAACATCCAAAAAATAAATGAGTGCACAATTAATATTTCAAATCAATAAAGTTAGTTTCAACATACAGAAAGTAATGAAGTGAAGCAACAACCAGGTGTTTTAGTACAACATTAGAATGATAGCATTGTCAAAATACTGAGTTTAGGACCAAATTGTTTCATATCTGTAAGAGCCTATGAAGCATGCACACAAACACCAGTATCAGACACGACAGGGACACCAACCATAATTTAAAAGAGTTTAAGTGAAAAAAGGAGAGCAAGGGCCAAGGGTTAGTTCTTTAAAGTGAAAAAACAAATACAGTGATTGAATTATAACATTGCAATAATGTCTCATTTAGTTCACCCAAAACTTAATTTAAAAATTCTCAACTAAAAATTTTCCAAAAAAAAACAAAAACAGGCCTTTCCTTCCTTCAACAACTCCTCTGCCAAAATATAAGCCAAGACAAAAATACAACACGAGTTACCCCACAAAATGAGATCTTGAGCAGTATCTGAACAGAATCACAAAAGTATACTACGTCTACATCAAGGACATTATAAATGTAATTATGTTGTACCACCAAGCTTACAAATCAAAACACCTAGACTCCCCCAAATATATTTTTTTCATCAGTCTTTGGAAAAATCATATACAAGTATGTAACAAACAAAGTCACAACTTCACCTACACCAACATCAAATGAAATGCATAACATAAACGTCTCTTCAAAGTTCAAACAGACAAAAAGGACAGTAAATGTTCAAGTGTGTCCCCACCCCACAAGATAACACGAAAAGGCCAAAGCTAAATGTCATTATTAAACTACAATAAGGACAGAGAATTTATATGGGCCATAGTTGTAGAACAGTAGAAGAATATAGAACCGTGCCTAATCAAACTTTGTCCACCGACTCCCAGACAATATGGCCCCAATTGAAAAAATCAACCCACATTGAATAACACCTACCAACGTTGACGAAAAACAAAATAAAATAAATTACAATACAAGTCCCACATTGATTGGTAAAATGTTTGTACCACAATATCACCACTAAAAATACAATTTATTTAGCAATGAGTAGCACTTAAGACGGACCTGGTCCATTATATTATGAAAATGAAATACAATAATGTCGCTAACACTAAAAATAGAAGGAAAACCATAAATGACACAAGATACAGCTCAGTTAAATAAAGAATGGCCTTTTTTAAAAATAAAATAAAAAATAAAGGATCAAGAAAAAAAAAAAAAGTAAATAAGCATTTACAGTCACACACGTGTATAGAAGTAATGAAAGATGGAATGAAATTAACGATAATGTTGGTTACGAACCAAACAGCCTCGAAAAGCGGCTTGGATCTTAACGGCTGCCCATTGTTCGCGTATCCGGATGATTCCGTTACTGCTGTTGAATCTCACCACATCCGCAGCAGCTTGAGCCGCGGCTACTGCAGCTTCCGCAGCTGCAGCCGTGGCAGCAGCGACTGTGATGGCTTGTTTGCTGTTGTCGACGTGTTCCATTTGGAAGCTGACGTGGCTGTTTTGTTGTTGCTGTTGTTGTTGTTGTTGTTGTTCTCTATATGATTTAACGAAACTCCAACGGCGTTTCTCCTTGGGTGGCTTCTGAGGTGAGACGTATTGATCATGCTCCGATTTTTTGAGACCGAGAAGGCCACGAAACCACCTTGATGCCTTTCCCATATGGTAGTTATTTTTCTTCTTGTTGTTTTTGATATGTACAAGGGAAGTTGTTTTGTGTGTTGATAAATAAAAAGAGTGAGAAGCGAACGAGAGAGAGAGAGAAGTAAGAAGGATGGGTCTTTGAAGTGAGGAAAGAGGAAAAAGTGTTCCCTTTTGGAATGTCAAGCCAAATCAAGTTCTAAGTTATCTGCGCCTTTTAAATGCAATCATCAAACTATTGTTTTATCTATGCCGTACTCTTTTCGATTCTCAACCCAAATCAACTTTTACTAGTAACTCATTTTCCTCCTAAACAAAAACTACAATAACAATTACACTAAATTCACTTTTATGAAATCTTTAAATAGAAATTTTTATTCTACTTTTTAGGGTATATATTAAAAAATCAGATAAAGAAAACTTATATTGGAAATTACAAATCTAATCATTTACCGGTACAATCTTAATTAGGTACACATTAAATTAATTGGTACTTATATTCATGTTAGGGTCAATGAAAAAATTTCGCCATACAAATCAAAATCATTTAATATTTAGTATATATATATATATATAAATGCAAATTATTTAGTTTTTTGAATAGTACTTGATTTTTTTTTATTATTTTTCAATTTATCCATGCTTAAATAATTTAAATTTGTGTATGTGATCACTTAAATACTGCTATATAGTAAATATGAAACTCTCATTATTTTAAAAGTTTAACTGCATTTTTGATCTCCTATTTTAGCTAAATTGCGAAAGTAATTCTTCTATTTATTTTTTTCAATTTTGGTCTCCAAACATAATTTTAGTAAAAAATTTGATGAAATTTCATTTTTTAAAGTCGTACTACACCATTTATAATCATAAATTTCAAGTACAACACGAGATATGAAAACATGGTGTGACTTAAATTAATACAAAAGAAATTAAATTTCATCAAGTTTTTTTATCAAAATTTTGTTAGGGGACCCAAATTGGGGAGAAATAAAATAGAATGACTATTTTCACAACTAAGCTAAAATATGAGAACCAAAACTGCAATTAAGTCAATTTTAAATTGGCAAGACACCTTAAAATTGTAAAATGTTATTCGAAATTATTTGTGTAAACTTTTCTCGTGTGAGAATATGTTATGTCGTGATAATTAAATATGATATTCTTCCATGTTGATCCCATTTTTTTTTATCTTACAAAATATGACAAATTTTACAATAATTAACTCACATAACTGTGAAGTTCCGATTTTAAACTCGAGAGAAGATGTTCAATCTCACATTATTGAAATTTGTCAGTTGAATTATGATTTAAGGACCATATTGATAACACTTTAATATCATTACAACACAAACTAATTATGTCTATTAAATATAAATTTTTCACATATTAATTTATCAGTATTTAGTCAATGCACAATTATAATTACTACAATAATAAATTTGACTATAAGATAATCAAATTTTATAAATAAATTTTTTTCTATTATGTTACATAGACTTAAGATCGACTTGAATAAATCACAAATTTAAGTTGTGTGTTACATCAAAATCTCTAAAAGCAAAAATTTATAGACAACTATTTTAACTCAATTTACATTTTTAGGGATGAATTTAACAATTCTCAATTTGACTTAATATTACAATCCTGACAATCAATTTGTCAGTTCACTATTTTTATTATTTAGTTAAATATAAATAGTTTATTTATTTAATAGTTTTCTATAATTATTAAAATATATAAAATTTATTATTAAAAAAAACAATATTTGTATCTA
>JBBPBT010000347.1:4574276-4595099 GCA_037974875.1 Cicer bijugum
TGCTGTTATTATTATTATTATTATTATTGTTATTGTTATTATTATTATTATTGTTATTATTATTATTATTATTATTATTATAATAAAAATTTATAATATTATTAAATTTATTATTATTATTTTTCATAATAGTATTTTTATTTTTTTTAAATATTTTAATTATTTTTAAATTATTCAAATAGTAAAAATAATTAATAATAAATACAAATATCCTTTAAATGACAAAAAAAAAATTATCACAATACAATTATCTTTTTATTATTATTATTATTATTATTCTATTTATTATTATTATTAATAACATTTATATAATATTAATAAAATAATTATTTTTATTATTTTAACTAATTATAATTAATTTTAAAATATATAACAATATATATAAACATGAGTAGTATACCTAAGGGCAAAATGGGAATGAAATTTTTTTGAATTTGCCAAGTAGGAGGTCGCATCCCCAGGATGCGACCATGTGAAGAAGTAAAAATAAAGTGTTTAGGAGGTCGCACCCCCATATTGCGACCAGCTGGGAAAAAAAGAGGACATTTTAGTATATATTTTTGGGAGTGGGGTATTTTAGTATTTAAAATTGAAAAAGGAATATTACTGTGCAAAACCGATCTTCACCTTTTTGCATTTTTTGTGTTGTGTGTAATACGAAAATTTATTTTTAGGTTACTTATGTTTATTTCTCTCATAACATAGAGGAAAACAAAGTGACAAAAAATATCTTAATCACCTGGATAATTAACTCACCAATTAATGTTTCAACATAACTTGCATTCATATATCATATACTAGTATCTACGGCTTTTGAAGAAGGAAAATGTTTGATATATATTCAAAATTTATTTAATACTTTAAAAAAGATGATAAATAAAAAATGATAAATACGATATATTTTGATGATTTGATGGGAATGGAAAAAAAAAAAATAAGTGCTGAACAAGAATATAAAACTTAAAGATGTTTAAATATAAGAGTTATTCGTAGAATTAAAAAAAAATTATGAGAAATGCACAAATTTTAAACTTCCAAATAGTTGAATATATGATTTTTAAAATAATATTTTTATATTTAATGTTTTTAATATTTAAATTAAAAAATCATTTATTTTATATATTTTTATATCAAAGTACCATAGACAATGTAATACTTATTGAGGTCTAGCAAAGTTTTAATTTTAAAAAAAATATTTTTTAATATTAACAATAATATTTTACTAAACTTTTATTTAAATTATATATTTATTATTTTATGAGAGGTAAAATATTTTAATTAAATATACCAATAATATATCTTTTTATAATTATGAGATTTTTATTTGAATTAAAATATTTTTATCTTTTTAAAGCCTAAATATACTTAATTATCTTTTTAAAGTCTAACTCTCCTACTGTTGGCGTTGGACAATGGACAAGCCGTGGCCGATCTTGCAAAGTACTTATTACTTAATAGTATCATTAATTGGTACGCAAATTCTTATTTTCAATGTAGGACTATACAGCAAATGATCTTATAAAATCAAGTTCTTTAAATTATATTAAGAATATAATTATAAACTAATATAAATTATAGGAGTACCTTGGAATCTTAAAGTAATTATTCTTTTTAAATTAAATAAAGATGTTAAAAATATATATATTTGGATATCTTAATTATTTGATCAAATGTTCAATCTATAGTCGGTGTATGTAGAAAATTTATATTGAAAAATGTGAATCGCTTAAATAAAACTCAATTAATTTAAGAGATATATCCACAGTTGCACACATAGTTGTATTTGTCTTTGTATGTGTGGTATAAGATTCAAATAAGATTATTATGTATGTCACTTGATGAATTGTCATTGAATAGACGACCATAAAAATAATTAAAATATGGTCACACGGGTGTCAATTTCGTCATGTTAAAAAAGTTGATGTATGGATATAATATATATTCAATTGTATCCATATGTGCAAGGTAAAGAATAATCACAAATCAAAATAGAAGTTGTTCTTATTTAAAGAATTAGGTAGACCTAGCTGATCCAGGTTTAGGTGGTTGGTGAGTGATTGAACTTAGAAATTTCATCTAAGTAGTATTCCTATTTATAAAGCTCAGTCTTGAGCTCCAAACCTTGGTAATCTCCCACTACTTAGTTGTGGGGATGTCTGTTATTTTCCCTTGCACATGTCATTCTCATGGTTTGATCGAGTTAAAGAAACATGTGCTCAGATCTTTGAATAACATTTAGATTATGAGCAAAATTACATAGTCTCATATGGCAGCATATGTCTTTAACTTTAAGTGCAATACCAAAGAAACGTCGTGCTCTTATCCTCATCATGCTGGTGTTGTAGAAGAATGTATTGTTATTAATGTTCCATCCAGTTTTAAAAGAAAAAAAAAACGCAAAATCTCTGATTTCACATTTAAGCTATCAGTTATGCATGTGAAACAGTGAAAGTCATAAAATTAATTTGTGATGCAAGACGGCGTGTTTAATTTTAGGGGTGTTTCTTCCGTACGACAAGACAATTTGGACAAACCTTTTCCACAATTTATATATCATTTAGACTTTTGGGTCAAAGTCAAAGATTCATTTCACATCTAAGATTGTCAAATAGAGACATATGAACTCGAGACAACATTTTTTTATATGAAAATGCATTGTACATGCCAATGACCAGTCAATGAAATGAAGTAGGTGAAGAGTGGGGACCGACACACACCCTGATGAACATCGTAATCAACTCAATCAACCATTCTTCCAAAATGAAAACGGACACAGGCCGAGTGAATGTACGAATTTGATTTTGGCAGAAGCAGGAAACACAAAAAAACAGGTATACAAATCACAAAATAGTATCAAGCAAATTCTAGAGCCAGTTGCTAGATTAACACCACACTATAGACTCTAGAGCCATGACTGAAAATGTGACCATGAAAAACGGCATACATCATAATAGCACAGGCTTATCAATAGTGGAGCATATTATCAGTTTCATTCAACTGCTTTATTTTGATAAACTACTGGTATTGGTTATAAGGTATGCTCCAGATATTCTGAGCAGCAAGTGCACACTATTGAAACACATAAAACAAATAAATATGTGATGTACCAAGATTTGAAGAACAAAACCCCCAAGATATGTTTGGTAAAGTGGTTCGAAGATGCAAACACACATTGAACTTGATGTTACTAGTTGTAGACTTGTAGCTTCTCACTACACGTGGGGTTTCACTGTGATTTTCAAAGTTTCCAAACACTATAAAACTACTTCTCAAATAGCACATCTAGAAGGGCTCGAACTTATAACTACCACAACAAATTAATCATGATTGTTTATATTTATAACAAAATCTATTCTTTTACCGGCAATCAGCATCCTAACTGTAGAGCTTTGTCCGATCGTGGAATTGATATCTTTTTTCGGTTCTGGACCAAAATCGAGATCAAGTGAACTTGGGGACACCACGAACTTTTGGATGCATTGAAATCATACTCCAAAAGAGCTCTCAAGATTTTACATCTTGAAGCTTTGAAGTAGATAGCTTTATAAGCATTCTGTCATGATTAAGCATGGCGCTAACACTTTCAATCACCAGAATGATCTGCCCACACAAGAAGAAACTTAAGTTTACAAGATAACAACATAATAAATCATTTAATTTTGAAACAAAGTCAGCTCCAAACCAGTTGACTCAAAGATTCAAAACAAGCATTTTACAAAGGCAATGAAGTTTTCAGCTAGAGATTAATTATGATGTTTTTTTTTTTTTATTAGACAAATGATAGTAATTAGTTTGTTAGGGAAGGGAGAAGTGTTAGTAACAGAGATTGAACTTTGGACTTGTTCAATCTCTTAGGTTGTTAGTAGTTGCATAGGTGTAACTGTTTTGGTGTTTGTTATTAGTTAGTTACCTGGATCTAATCCATTGAAAGTTTTAAATAGAAGCTTCTACCCCTTTAGAAATCATCTTTTAGCAACTTTATAAATTGAATGGTGTAAACCATTGTAAGAGCGTCCGCTCTTGTGTATCATTTTCTTGGAGAGATTTTCTCCTATTATTTCTTATTCTTTTCTAAATATTAGTATTCTTCTCTAAATCATTGGAATCCAATAATTCAATGTCTCAACCCGCTTTTTCAATGTCTCAACCCAATCCACTGGGCTACTCCTTCGAGGATGATTAATTATGATGCTAAATTTCTTACTTATGTAAAACTAGGACATTATGGGGAGGGTTTGGTTCCTACCAATATTTTTTTTCAACTCTTTCGGTTAGGAACCCAAAAATTGGATTCTTTGATTTAGAAGAAGAACACTAATATTTAGAAAGAAAAGATAAGAAATAATAAGAGAGAACCTCCCCCAAAAACATAATAACAAGAGTGGATACGCTCCTACAATGGTTTACACCACTCAATTTCTAAAGGTGATAAAAAACTCATTTCTAAAAGGCACTTTCCTGCCATAGCTGCAAACCCGGTGAGTTCTGAATTGGCCAACAAAGTATGGCCTGTATTTAATGGCGGTCGGACCAATCTGGTTGTGTCAGATTTCTTGAACACCGGATTGGACAGACCAAAGCTGGTGGCGGAAGGCAAATGTTCGAGAAGCTTTTCAGCCACAATTTTGAGTGTGAGAAACAAGGAGACAGTTTGAATCGAAGAGAACATTTGCTGCATCGAGTATGGCTTAACGGGGGAAAGCTCCGCAAAAAGGAAAATAGACGATACACAAGGACAAGACAAGAGAAAGCAACAATGCCATTGATGAACCTTGAGATGTGGCAACTCGTTGCTGCTGTCCTTCAGGTCTGGTGGTTTTGGTGGCGGTAAGTCTGGTGGTTTTGGTGGGGGAGCTACAATCAGCAAATAAGCCATCAGATGTAGTTCCTTCATTGTTGGTTTCCCTATAACTGCGATCCCTGTTGTTTCTAATTGCACTTTCCAATCTGGCGACAGCACAAGGCTTGCCGGAATCTTAATGGACACAGTGCCTTTGTGCAGGATGCAGTGGCTGCTTCCTTCTTCCTCTCCCACTGTTGTTTGTTTGTCGCTAAACATTATTTCCTCCATATCCAAATTTCCAGAATTTAAGTCTTTGATAGAACGTTCATCTTCTTCATAAGTTTTCTGAATCAAAAAGAACTTCCTAGCACTGTTCATCCAACCAAACAGGTCATTTAAGGCGTGTGATGTTTCCTTCTTCAACCACAAACGCGACACTGGATTTTCTTCCTTTTCTGAATCTTTCTTCATCGATTCTTGCTCTGTTAACTTCCCACTCTTTATTGATTCTGATTTTTCTGATGGTTCTTGGTTTTCCGACGGCAACCCCCTTGCAGTACACAGCTGATTTGCTGATGTGGCTTATTCAAGGGCCTCTTGTACTCCCTTCTTGGCTTTGTTTTCTAGTTCTTGATTGCCAAATCTGCAGATCAGACCTATGCAAAAAGATTCCCAGGTTGGATCTAGGTTTTCTTGATCCCAAGAACGAAACCAAATCAGTATCCATGCATCCAAGCTCATGAACGCCCACTGCACTTTATCGAGCCCGTGAATTTCACGTTTCAGAAAGAACCCACTAGGATCAGTCGCTGAAAAGTTGGGCAGCTCCGCCTTCTTGGCCCACCAATCCTCCAATTCAATGCACACTGGCACTCCTTCGAATCCGGCAGGTCGGACCAATTGTTAGGAACCCAGTAATTGGATTCCTTGATTTAGAAGAATACTAATATTTAGAAAGAAAAAATAAGAAATAATAAGAGCGAACCTCTCCCAAGAAAATGATACACAAGAGCGGATATGCTCCTACAATGGTTTACACCACTCAACTTCTAAAGGTGATAAAAAGATTCTTTCTAAAGGGGAGGAAGCCTCTATTAAAAGACTTCCAGTACATTAGGATAGGGATTAGGTCCTAGATGACTAACTAATAACAGAAACACCACAACAGGTACACCTATACCACTACTAACAACCTAGGAACACAACTACTAACAAACTCCTAATTATCTCTATTTGTGTATCCTATAACTTTAGAAACAACTATGATCTATTTTCTATGTAAAATAATCAAGTGCATCCAGAATAAATATTAGTGAATGTGACAAAATATTTGGACCCTAGAGTGGTCGGTGGGCAATATGCCTTGGACACCATACATTAGAGTGGATCAAATCAAAAGGGAATGTAGCTCAGGATGGACACGATTTGGGAAATAACTACGAACTTGTTTCATAAATAGGATTCACAAGAAACGTAGATACATTTGTAAGACTTGCCACTATTTGTTATAGCTTGGCAAAGTTCTAATTTAAATTAAGGACGTGTAATGTTAGCTTTGACATTTGTACATGTCATGATTTTCTTTCCCTTCCCTTTTGAATTGTTTTCCCCTTTATACGTTATAAACAGGTAGGGCTACGGATTGAGCATCCTCAAGAACTAATAAACAAATAACAGTATGGTGAACTGGCATCTAAAGTTTTTCGTGGACGTGGTAAAGTCCCGGAGGCAGATTACAAAGTTGCCAATTATATTGACAAAGACGATTTCTATGAATCATCTTATTCAAAGGTGGCGAGTCGAAGTTGCTACTCTTTCTGCATGTGTCCAGGTAGGCAGGTTGTTCTCACAAGTACAAATCCATCTGAAATATGCATCAATGGCATGTCATTTTATCGGCTAGCATCTAGGTGGGCAAATGCTGCACTTGTGGTGTCAGTCACAATAAATGACTTTGAAGCTTTGAATTATTATGGTCCTCTTGCTGGTGTTGAATTTCAGACAGAGTTTGAAAGAAGAGCTGCTATAATGAGAGGAGGAAATTTTGTAGTGTCTGTCCAGACAGTTCCAGACTTTCTCGAGAATAAGTTGTCAGTTACATCTGTTCCGCCATCAAGTTATCGCTTGGGTGTGAAGGCATCAAATCTTCATCAGCTATATCCATACATTATTGAAGCTTTGAAGCATTCACTTGCAATGTTTGACAAGGAGTTACCAGGGTTTATCTGCAATGATGCTCTCCTTCATGGCGTAGAGACTAGGACCAGTTCCCCAATTCAAATTCCTCGCGATATTGACTCTTACGAAAGCACTTCAATAAAAGGACTATATTCAGTTGGTGAAGGAGCAGGTTATGCTGGTGGTATCATTAGTGCTTCAGTAGACGGAATGCATGCTGGTTTTGCTGTGGCAAAATTATTTGATGGAGATGTTAAGTCTGTTCTGAGCAAGGCTCATAATGTTGGATTCGTCAAGTACTAGTAGAAATCAATTTTCTTCAGAGTTCTACAGGAACAATGATTAGTAGATAGTGGAAGAGGATTTTTGTATCCCCAGTACACCGCAGAATATTCGACGTAATGCTATGATTCTGCTCTTATTCTTCTGTGACACCACAAAGTTGTTAAATTCAGCCTTCTTGGAAGAAACACTGATGCTAACTGGTATCTTTCTGTTGAAATTGTGCAGCAAACAAAGTTTTTCTTCCAGACTGATATACTTATACAGGAATGAACACTTTTAAACTTCATTTCTGTTGCTACATATATGTAATATCTGGAAACAGAAATTAGTACTTGCTAAAATGTATTTCATGATGGTAGCGATACTAAATGCCAGTTGCAACATAAATTTTTTAAAAACAAAAAAATGATACACCACTCAATTTTTAAAGGTGATAAAAAAAACATCTTTCTAAAGGGGTGGAAGCCTCTATTTAAAGACTTCCGGTACATTAGGATAGGGATTAGGTCCTAGATAACTAACTAATAACAGTAATACCACAGCAGGTACACCTATACCACTACTAACAACCTAGGAACACAACTACTAACAAACTCCTAATTATCTCTATTTGTATACCCTAACACTTTCCCTCACAATTGTGACCAGAAAGAAACGCGAGTCTTCACTCTTCAGCTCTCAGTTTAACAATAGGAAAGGCAAATAATTTCAACTAGTTTATCTTAAAACGAATATGATACACAGTTTATGTGCTACTCTGATCCAGATAAAATAAGTGAAGTGTGAGATAGATATAGTTTGACAAGGGACTTCAACTTAAAAAGACCAGGGGAGAAAAAAGAGACAACAACAATATCAACACAAGAAGAGAAGTGAATATCAATGAGAAGAGATAAAGCACCTGCAAGCAAGCATAGCCAATTGCAGTAGCAAAGTAAAAGTTTGCATTCCCAGTACCCTGCCAATTTCATTGCACAGTTGAGGAAATGTGGATAGCAAAATAATTAATCTATTTGAAAATGCAGATCAACCTAAAACTTCGTACCCTCCATATCCATAGGTTGTGCATTACAGGGCTAAGAAGTGAAACTCCAACATAACCAGAAAACAGGAAGAATGAAAACTGCATATCTGAAAATCGAGAAAGTTGATTATTCAAGAAGCAATTATGCCCAGTATAAATTATAAAAGTTCAATGAGAAAGAGAAGTTACCTTTGAGTTCATAAGCAAATAACCCCAATAAACCCAAGTACAGAGCAGAATCACCAACCTAGTTAAATTGGAAAACAATTATTACATAGATCAATTAGATTGCAACAGTTTGCAAATTCACAATATGTTTGATTACTAACAAGTTATAGACAGATAGAGTATAGTTGGCAAATTTCAGCAACACACAGATAGAGTATCTTCTTTCAAAATTGTAGGTCCACATTTCAACTAATTTTTAATTGAGTATACATGTGCAAAGTGCGTAGATGTTTTTATTGGAGTATTTTTTTTATTATTTGGGACAAATAATCTTACAACATCAAGGTTTGAACATTTAAAAGAATAACAACATCTTTCATTCATAATTACAAGAATACACTCAGCAACACACACTGAAACCTCCATGCATAAATTTCAAGAACTAATTTCAATCAAGGTAAAAGAAGAAATTAATGGCGAAAAAAGAACTTACAGAAGGATAAGACTTCAACATGGAAGAAATCACAATGTATACAAAAGCTAGAAAGAATGGTCGGTGATTAAGACGTAAGGCTAATGGTACTAACATCAAAAGAATATTCCCATGGAATACTATCAGGAAGAAACTTCTGAAGAAGTCAAAAACTTCTGCGAAAAAGTACCTGTATGCAAAAATCATGAGACCTAAATAAGTTCTAAAGTTCATAGGATTAAAGCAGTCCAGTCTAAGTAGTATTCTTTCCTAAAGAACATACCACAGAGCTCCAATGTTTGGAGATAGATCTTGTATGGTTAGAATGAAGCCATAAGTTCTGCATAAACAATAAAGTCATCAAAATTCAACAGATAATAAAAGAAAAAGAACATTTCAAAATTAAAATCAATGTTCTTCAACAGAGATTAATACAAAATTCAGCCATAATCGCAATCTGCTTCTTTAAAACTAATGTTGAAAAACATGCATAAAATACATTGGGCAATAGAAGAAAACCCAGTATAAGCAATATCAATGATATACACATGAGTAAACTGGGAAATGTATAATTTGATTTCCCAAACTACATTTTTTTATTTCACACTAACAGCAGTTTCAAGCATTGAATGAACAATAACAATAATATGTACCTAAATTATTCCAAATTCTAAGGGTTCACATTGCAGCAAAAAAATTTACAAAACTTCAAGGTGGCTCCATACATATGTACAGCAGTGACCATGTAAATAACTCAGGACTCATTCAATTACTTTGGAATAACTTTAATGATATACAATTGTCTTCACATGATAAACCATACACTCTTCTTTAATTCATGAAAAAGCTCCACCAGAAGCAGTGTACTTTTCTGGCGGGGAGCCATTGGAGTTGTTAGAAGGACACGAATTCAAGTTATGAATTTAGCCTCTTGCAAATGCAAAGCGAGGTTGCCTGTAATAGACCCACTATGAGTTCAACCCTTTCCTCAACCACACCACCACAGGAACTTTATAGCATCAGGTTCCACTATAAGCAATGGTCTCAACGCTCTACAAAGCATTAAATTCTAGCAGCTATTATAAGAATGAGCTTTCAAAATGACCAAAAAGAAGTATCTTGACACATTACACAAACAAATAAATAGATATGTATTGTCACTTAAAATTGTCATAAGAAAAGAAAAACGGTCTTAGTATTTAAACAAAACCTTTTGAACATCTCCCGTAGACCACCGTGCTGTTGGACATAGATGCCACAGAGGACTAAAACATAGGATGACCACAGCAAAGCCCAGAACAAAAAAAGAACAACTGGCCTCCATGAGAATACATTCAGCATCCTTTTCTCATTGATATCTTCTAAACAAATCCTATCGCTTGAGGTGGGATTATCAACTTCAGGATTTTTCCTTCTCCAGAATAATTTCCTAGGAGGAGCATCAGGACCATACCCCAATAACAATGTTAGCTGCAACATAAGATAATAGATTTATCTACACATAGATAAAATGATAAATTAAGATATGCTGCAAATGCTATTTAATGGGTTTGAGTAACAACATACTGGGATAATAAGGATTGCTGGGTACAGAGACAAATGTGTAGCCATAACCCACCCAAAAGCTGCCACCGGAGCTAGTCCTGTTGCACATCAGTACAGTTTCAACATTAAATGAAGTATTAGATGAAGATTGAAAGTCAGTTAATACCAGGCAATGGCGCTATGTTCTATTGATGCATTTCAATCTTTAATGATTTCTCCAACCCCCACTATTTAATTTCTTTATGATTTGATCACTAGCAATCTAGCATTCAAAAATCTGATCTGCTTGCTGACTATAGCAATTAGTAACCTTTTTCACTCAAGTAGATATCAACTTGATGAATACTAGTAGTAGTAAGATAAATAGTAATTATTACAAATGAAATGGTGCCCATGAAGGAGAGGAATAAATATGATAAATTGAAGTTAATAAGATGGAATTTAGAAGTAACGTTCAAGTACATCAAGTAAACCAGTGGATTCTTCTAAAACATAGCCAACTTAATGGAAAATGGGACATAGACATAAAGTTTGAATCTGATGGAATGTTTTTTGCATCAAATATACACAAGAAACAATGAACTGATACTAAAATAACAAAAACAATTTTGTTTTATGGATTTGCCTTAGGTAGTTTGTCCTAATACATTTCTCATGTACATAGGTTCATCAGAACCCATTCGTAGACTCTAGTCTTGTTTTATTGGTTTTATCTCAACAAAAAAGTAATCACATTTCTTTCTACTCAAAAAGCAACCTAAGACCAAAAACACTATCAGGTAAGCAAAAATAATAGAAACAAAAACTGTTGGCAAGTTTTGTTTATCAAAGTCTAGTTGCATAAAAGAAATTCTTCAGATTCCAATTCCTACCATTACTTCTCATAGTCTCGTTGGAGCTTATCCAGGGAGCAAAATACTAAATTTTATTTTCAGAACTCGTGGACCCATGCAATAACTTTTTCAATAGTTTTTTTAAGAAGGCATAAATTGTTAGTTGCTTACGTGCGCATGCTCCATAAAGGGATAACACAACCATCAGGTTCTCAATTGCAGAAGTAGATAGACCAACACATGCAACAATTGTAAAAGGATTCCACAAGTATACAAGAGCAGCAAAATCCCCTGAAGGAAGAACATCTGAAAACAGAGAAGATGGAATCAAAAAGTGTAAACAAGAATTTGCACAGAGCTTGAAAAACATCCATAGCCTGACAAGGAAATTTTAATTTTAAATCGTATGATCATAATTCATAGCTTACCCTGCAGAACAACAGTTGCAAATATCATGTTTTCTAATCGGAAATTTAATAACATACTTTTTGTGGAAATCATGTTAGTTATCCAAATATATTATTTCTGTAATCCAAACTTATATCAAAATCTGATGCTTAAAACCTAGATATTGACCAATGAGGTGTTTCATAACACTATCTAGCAATATTTGCTATAACTGTCATTATTATCTCGTAATATGGTCAAGTGCAAAATAGAAAACCTCTTTTGATGGTATAGTATATATTTATCTGTAAAGGACCTCAATGTTTGTACACTTTTTACGTTTATCACTTGAAGACAATAAACAAAAACAGGAGAAGCACACCGAAGCGTAACATCTGAAATTTGAACGAAAACAAGCAAACTTGTAGCTTATGCTAACAAACCTGAATTATCTAATAAGTGATGAAGGCCAATGAATTGTAAACTTGAACTGTATGCCGCCTGAAGTTTTTTACCAGCAGCACAAATGAGCAGTGCAGTGACAACATCTGCCATCACAAAAACCAAACTATATCCAGAAATGAGTTGATATTTGCTGCTTACCCAAGTATACTAAATGCATCACGAGAACAAGGGCAGAGTACTAAATGCACAAGTTATGCCAGGCAAAAGAACAAAGATGAGGGTCAGCATCATTTCGATTATAGAAACAAGGCAATCAAGAAGATTAATCACACATAAAGATCATTTATTAGAAGGGGTATGCACAAATAAAAAGTGAAAAGGAGCAGTTGCAAATCACTAATCAACAACAATAAATAACAAGAAACATAGATCAAAACAATTATGGTTCGTTAGATTAGGAAAATAAATAACTCAGACAGATACTAACTACAGTTAAAAGGCGAAGAAAGTTACCTGCATAAAAGATGATCAGGCTGTCCTTCAATTCTGCATCACAAACAATGTTTTTCAAATATCATTATACCACACAAATTTCATACTAAATTTTGATTGCATCTCACAGTGGTAATATAAAGCATTCAAAACATAACTCCATTGAAATTAAGCAACAGATTCAAAAGTTCACAAAATTAATAGCACGTAGATACCTTGTAACTGTGAGTGGTCCGAGAAGTGTCAACAACAAAGGAGAACCATGGTACATTGAACCTGATAACAGAAACAACAGCTTGAAAATTCATAGCAAAATAGCAACATTAGAGAAAGATTTAATTTGATTGGATGAGCGAAGAAATGAGAAACCAGCATAAGGTGACATTGATGACTGCTTCAACCAGTAACCCTCGGCAACTGCAAAAACAAGAAGAAGTGAAGTGAAGAAAAGAGCTTGAAGTGTGAGTTAGTTGAGAAATTAAGAAGTAATTAAGTTGAATTGGAGATAGAGGAAGAGCTTACGGCGACGAATGCTGGTGAGAGGAGTGGAGACTTCGGGGCGAGAAGAGAGGTTGAGGTTTTTGGGGAAGTAGATGAGAATGAGTCTCAAAATAACGGAACCGAAAATCCAAGTCCAGAACCATTGAACCTTCTTCTTCCCCATCGCCATTTCCATTTTCATTGATATTTGGATCGGAACTACCAAACTAAGCCCCTTTTCCGGCGGCTGGTTCTGTGTGTTTCTCAGGAGAAAACGACTTCAAAGCTCTTTGCCGGCGTCGGGTTCAAAGCTCTTTGCCGGCGGGTTCTGACTGTGTGTTTCTCAGGAGAAAACGACTTCAATTGCAGTCGTTGTGGCAGTTTAAGAGAACAATTTTTTTTTTTAATATATTGACTTTTATGCATTTTTTACATAAAAATTCAATAAAATTTAATAATTATACACTATGAATGTTATCAATCCTACACATTAGTGTATTATCATTTTTCTTCAAAAAAATATTTAATCAAATCACATTATAATATTTTTACAAAAACTCGAGTCATTTTATTAGTTATATGCATAAAAAAAATTACATAACTAATATATATATAAATTAATTTTTTTAATGAATCTATAAAGATTAAAGTTTACAAATACAGTTTAAAAATTGGATATAAGTAAAAAAAAATACTTTTGAGAATTTTTATCTTATTTTGGATATAATAGTTTTTTTTACGCATGTCCATAATCCATCTGTAAAATATATAAATAAACTAAGTATTACTGGACAAAATATTTGTGCTTCACCTATATATCGTTTTCCCTCTCAAGTGCATCAAAAGTATTTTTTTTTTAATCTCATCATAATTCGATAACTTTTCTATATAAATTATATTGTACTCTCCAATCCTTTCTCAAGCTATCACACATATTCTTTCAAAAAAAAATTCTCATAGTTCCTTTCGGGCAATCCATTAAATTGAGAAACAATGCATTTCCATATTTTATTTTCTTAGTAAAACTAGTGTCAATGCGTCACCCTGGTAACTTAATCCAAACATGCTTGGATGAAGTTTTCAACGACTTCAAAATCTCATGATTAATTAAAGGAGATATAGAGAAATTTTAAGTGTAATCATAATATATATATATATATATATATAATACGATAGAAGATATAAAATTATACATGACAATATTTAAAAGAATTATTTTGTGATGTTTGTGATGATAACAATTGAATTATTTTGATTTAAACATTCATATGAAAATAATGATATTTTATTTATTTTTTAATATTGCACAAAAAGTTCTTAAAATAAAAAAAAAGTGTAATCCTTTGGAGACATTTTATCAAGCACATACACTGCAATTATATAATAAAAAATAGATCGATTTTGTAATCAATATAACAACTACAAAATGAAAGTTAATGCTTGAGACACTGAGAAATTAATAACGAAAAACAAAATTATAATGAAACAAAGTAGATAGATTATCTAGATGTTGTTTGAATCTCTTAAACACAATTTAACTTGTTAAATTTTTATCCCAACTTTAGTTGCAAATACATATAGAATAAGTTATAAGTAAACATGAACAAAATGACGTCAACTCAAAACATACAGCGAAATGGGTTAAAAATCATAGATGAAATGGGTAAAAGTCGTCGAAGAAAGTTAAGGATTATGAAGGAAGAAAAAAATGTCATCGAAGACTAAATGCATAATTGACTTGAAGTTTATGTGAAGCTAAAAATTGTGGCGTTCCATGGAATTGATCGGCAAAACATAATCAATTTTGACGTATAAATTGAAATTCGAAGAAGAAAAAACAACACTGAAAATGCACGTTTTTGAGTTGTAAATGCAAAACCAAACAACCACTTAGCTAGATCATTCGTCTCATGTAGAGTCAATTACATTCACATTTTGTTATATTGTTATCAAGGCGACTCGAAATGATCTGTATAAAACCCTAAAAATAAAGATGTATGATGTATTATTGCAAAATGACGTATTGATCGGTCACAATGGTCCAATTCCAAAATCCGTTTTTAGAATTAAATTTATATAAACATCTATTCCTTAAATTCCATACCAAACTTAAATTTAAGTAAACTATATTTATCAAAATTATACATAAAATTTAAATAAAATTCCTTGTTTGATGAAAATTCAAATTTAATTTTAATTGCATATCAATAATCACTTAATAAACTAGTTAAACAGAAGTAGTGGAAGTGCAAAGTTGGTTGTTTGGAAGCATCTTTAAGCATGCGTGTTCACCAAGTATATACAGTGGAATTGGATTAACTAATGGCGTATAACATTAGAATTCCACTCATATTTTCACCGTATTATTAACCCAAGTAACATAAAAATGTCACCTTATTATAAAAAAATAATATAAGTCCTCATAAGAATTGTGTATTAACCCTCAAGAAGAAGAAACTACTGTCTCTCTTCTAAACTTTACGGAGTACGGACCCACTCGCTGCTACGTGATTTGGTTTTTCCAGTTCGGTTTATACCGAAAAACAAAACCAAATCTTCTTTGTTTTATCATCCAAACATAAACAAAGCAAATACTTCGATTTCGATTTCCATGGCGACGCCTAATCAAGAGACGATTCAGACATTCATCAGCATCACCGGCGTATCTGAACCAATCGCCCTGCAAAAACTCGAGGTACTTTTTTTTTTCTTTTCATTTTTACTTTTTCTAATTGCAAAATTATAACTCTTTAGGTTTTGTTTTTTTTTAAATTCATATTGAAACAAAACTGCGATGGAATTTCCTATTACGGTTTATCACATCATAGGGTTTTTATGCACCGCAACAATGTTTCAGTATTTTTTTTTATTAGTATTTTTTATGTATAATTTTTTACCAATGAGGTTCGATTTGCATACAATTTATTTTCTTTAATTTTTTTAGTAAAATTTGTGTTCTTAATTAGATTAATTTATCTTCGTTTAAAATGGACTGTTAGATTGTTTAATACTTGTCTGAGTCACTATAATCAGTTGAATGGTATTGGCTGAATCTGAGGGAATGAGAATAAAATACTATGATCCTTGCTGGTAAGGTCAAGTGCAGACACTATTTGTTTGGGATCTTGCTGAATAGAACTGGATGAAAATAAAATGTTTGGATTTAATTTTGCTGTTATTGCTGATTGTGAGTTTATATAAGTATAAGAGACACATAGCTTCATCTTATCTCACCATCACAATTTTCTTCTTGTTTTTGCAACATGTTTTTGGGTTAAAAATTCTGTACAAACAAGTAGCTGCAGCCTTTAGGTCTGTTTTGGAATTAATCAGAATTCTTGTAGGTGTGAGCAATGAGGGCTAAATGTAATTAATAACAAATAAGCTTTGAAAGATTTGGTATAAAGTATGACCAAGCGTACATTGATCTTTGTTCCATCTAATATACTTATCTCAGTCTCTCAGATGATTTAGTTTCTTATATCACATATCTGATACTTGCAGTCAGCTTCAAATCTCACTCTTGCTGCTTGCGATAAAAGTTGTAGACAAATAATCTTTCACTCTAATACTACTTATCTTCTAATTATTTTACACCAAAATTTTATTTATTATCATATAAAACTAGCTTGTAGAGCAAGTTCTCTTCCGTGGTGTTGGAGGTTGCTTATATATATCTCCTCTTCATTTGTAAACATTTTTTTCATGTTAGGAGCATGGTGGTAATCTTAATGAAGCTGTAAATGCATATTTTGCCGAAGGAGACAGAAATTTGATGACCAGGTACACCCTTTTTCATGCATTAGTAAGCAAGTGGTCATTTAGAAATATACCTTGTAATGGCGGTGTTACATTATTAATATTTTCAGTCTACACATAAATATTTGATTCTTTGTTCTTGTGATATTGATGACCATCTCTCATGACAGCTCCACTGTAGTTCCTCAAGATGATTTCATGGATATAGATGATCAACACAATGCTGAACCTCATAGACCTCCATCACTTTTATCTTTAGGAAGAAATCTAGATCCATTTTCTCTGCTTGATCCTACAATTGGGAGAAGTATAGTTGATACTCATCTCAATTCAACAAACCAGACGCCATTTGTTACACATCCAAGAGAGGTAAGGGAGATTCCTATAGAGGTCAAGGATGGCAATCAATCCACTTCTCAAGCTGGCCATATTCCAATCGTTGAAGATGTGACTGGAACTGTTCATGCCCAAGGTCCAGATATACATGGGAGTGTCATTATACTTGATGAAGACGATGACGTTACTCCACCTGCTCAGACTCATACTTCACCTGACCGTAGTGTGAGACCTAGTGCTCCCAACTTTGAAAATTTACCAGATAATAACAATGATATAGAAGAAGAAATGATCCGTGCAGCCATTGAAGCATCCAAACGGGAGGCTGATGAAAATTACAGAAGTCACGAAATTGGCAGACAAACTGTAGGTTTATTTCTTAATAGATTTTTTTGGGCTTCTCTATACTTATAGCTTGTATTAGTTTTTATTTCCCTAATGGTGCAGGACTTAATTGAATCTGGGCCTAACCCAAGGCAAACCTATCTGGAGGATCCTGAGCTTGCCCATGCAGTTTCGTTGTCCCTGAAGGTACACCTTTAACTTATCTTCTTTTATTCCTTCAGTCGCCATTTTGAGAAATTTTAGCAGTGTTATCACCAGGACTGCCCAGTGCTTTAACTTTGGCTTTTCTATAAATATTGGAAATTTGGAGCCTGAATTGCTTCTGACATAAAATGAATCCAGACAGCAGAGCAAGAAAAAGCACGCCGTGTACAAGGAGATTTGGGAGCATCTACTGCAGGGCCATCTAAGGCACCGGGAGTTGAATTAGAGGAAGTATCTTCAAATGGAAGGTAAATTATATTTTCTTCTGCTCCTGTGGCTGCTGCAATGAAGTCAACATTTTCCTTAAAGGCATTTCTCTTGTCATTGTCAATTATGACATGGCACCGAGGTAGTAATCCTGGTCATTGTAGATTGCAGGCAGGAAGCTTATCCTTTAAAGACGAAGATGAAGATGTAGAAGAGATGCCTTTGGTCAGGAACAGGTCTAGACCTGTGTCGCTTGGCTCCACAGGATCGGGCAAAGATGCTGAATTGATCGAGTCTAGTACACTGCCAAGCACAACACTTCAGGAAGACAGTGATTATCCTCCACATAATGACATTCCCTTCCAATCTGATGAAGTATAGTCCTCCACTTTATGAATTTTCAAAATGTGATAAAACTCTATTTACTTGCCATTTCTTCTCAACTTGTACCTGCATCATAATTTCCAATCTTTGCAGTGGGGTGGCATTTCTTCAGTGGAACATGATGAAGCAGTAATGCTTGAGGCTGCAATGTTTGGTGGAATCCCTGAAGGAAGTGGTTATCGCCATGCTTATGCACCACATGAGTTTATGCAGAATAGGGGTTTCAATCCTCAGCCCACACCTCTTGCATATCGCCCACCTTCGCCATCATTGGAGGCTCAGCGCTTGATAAGGGAGCAGCAGGTGCCCCTTATTTCTAAAATAGGTTAGAGTTATAGGTTTTATAAGATGGTTTAATTGTGGCTATTGTTGTCTATGTTTATTTGATGCAGGATGATGAGTACCTTGCATCATTACAAGCAGACAGAGAAAAAGAATTGAAGGCTATGGAGGAAGCTGAGGCTGCTCGCGAAGAGGAAAGACGGAGAGCAGAAGAATCTCAAAGGAAGTTGCAGGAAGAGCAGGTAATACATTTGTAACTAACTAATTACATGATTATTTTATTGCCCCCTGGAAATATTGGCCTATGCAAACTCTATCTAACTCATACTTTCCTAGGGATAGAAATTGAATTCCAGTTTCTGTGTTGCTTACTCTTGCATTTTGCATAAACTGTCAGGAATTGGAAACACAGTTAGCTGCCAAAGAAGCCTCTCTACCACCAGAACCATCCTCAGCTAATGATAATGCTGTGACCCTGCTGGTAAAAATGCCAGATGGCAGCCGTCGTGGCCGCCGATTCCTAAGATCTGATAAACTACAGGTGGAGATGCCTGTTATAAAATATGCTATTTGTGTTTTCCTCCTTTATTCTGGTGCTTACTTGCTAATATAGGCCCGCTCTTGGAAATTTTCAGTCTCTTTTCGACTTCATAGATATTGGTAGACTGGTGAAACCGAGCAGTTACAGACTGGTGAGAAACCTTTATCATTCTTACTCTTAGTTATAGATCCTAATTACAATATTTAGTAAAACGGTTTATTTGCACTATATAATAACTTCAATGACTTTTTTTTGTTCTTTGACGTTATTTTTGGGGCAGGTGAGACCATATCCTAGGCGTGCCTTTGGTGTTGGAGAAAGTGCTGTGACACTTGATGAACTTGGCCTAACCAACAAGCAAGAAGCTTTGTTTTTGGAGTTAGTCTGATGCCCTGATGCAGAATGCTAGAAGAGAAGCTTTTAAAGTCTTCATTAGTTTATTAAAACATGAACCAATACACATAAAAAGGACGTCACATTTTAATCTGCTTTTGTGTTATATGATGTTATTTATGAATTTAAACATCTACAAGGACCGCGTGCTTTACTTGTGATGGAAATCTTTGTGGAGAATGCTTTGTTGTAGATTATACAATAGTCTCTGCAGTATCGCATACGATTAAAAACAATTCATGATTAATAAAAACTACAACCATCTTTTCCCCTTCAAACAATTTCAAATCCAATTTAGATACTTATAGTGTTTTATTGATCTGTTTTATTAGCAAAGGAAAAAAAATATTGACATTTATGTACAAATTTCAAAAGAAATTTTTACTCATTCTTTACACTCAATTTATACATTTTAGAAGAGAGGTAAATAGAGAAATGAGATAATGAATTTCTTTTAAGATGTGTTTTTCTTAAATATCATAGAAGAACATTTTGGATTGGGTCTTATTCCACCAAATAGCACTCAAGATTCGACACTTCAATATAAAATAGCACTCAATTGGTTTTGCAGTGTTAACAGTTAGTTTTAACTTAATGATTATGTGTGCGTTTATCTGTCAATGATATAAAATCAATTCTCGGATTTTAGGTGGAATTGATTATGGGACTGAAATCAATTCAAAAGTTAGAAGCTAAATATAAAAATTTACGGTCAAAAATCGTTTGACTAACCCAAATTGGATTCAAAGACTAGGAGGTATAAATGTGGAATCAAAGATATGATAGTTATGCAACCAAAGTTGGTTTTAATTGATTGATTGTGTAATTTGTTTGAACAATGTAGTTGCATAGAATGAAGGAGAAGCTTAATGATTAAACATTGATAATTTATTCATTTTTTATATATTTATCTAATCAAATTTCACGGTAACAATGATACTTTGTTGCATCATTAAGGCCGGCTCAACATGTTATGAGACTTAAAGCCAAATTATTAGACGGTATTTTTTCATAGTTAATAAATAAATTATTAATATTTTTATTTAAAATTGATCTTTTGTACTTTTTTCGATTTAAAATCGTTTATCAAATTATTGTAATCGATTTTGTTTAACAGTTCTTTTTCAATCAATAATAAAACTAATTTATTTAATCTTTCTTGTGACATCGTTGATCTTAGGTAAAATATAATTTATTTGAGTTTTGAAAAACAATCTACTGATGCGACAATTACATGAATTGTTAATATTATTCTATAAGCAATATATGCATTTGGAAAAAAAAAATATCCTTCTTATATAATTTAAGTATGTAAATTGG
>JBBPBT010000347.1:4604004-4615018 GCA_037974875.1 Cicer bijugum
TATATATATATATATATATATATATATATATATATATATATATATATATATGTATATATATATGTATATATATGTATGTATGTATATATACCACATTTTTAATAATTTTTTGGGGTACAAATGTATATCTATCATATATTTAATTAGTATGAGAATGTTTTATCATAATCTTGTATGGTGAAGAATATTGTATACGTGTGGCAGATAGAATAAGTTCATTTGTCCATTTGATGACAAAGAAACGTTGATCAAGTTGGAAGGAATTAATAAAATAAAGTGGACTATTTTTTTATTTTTTATTTTTTTATAATTCATGGGATACTATTATATAAGAGCTAGAAAAGGAATATGATTTGCACTAAATAATGAACAACTACATGTATTTTTTTTTAATAGTGGATGGTGGGAAATGTTTTAACTTGTGTTTTATTTTATTAAGAAAGGAGGGGATGAAAGACGAGTACTTTACGCTTTTTTTCATCGTTAGATAGTCTAATATTTAAATTTACATGAAAGAAGTAAGGAATTATGAATTCAAACTCAAACTTTTACATATTAATATTCTTGTAATTATTAATTGAAATATACTTACCTGATAAAATATATTTACTTGTATACTTATAAGAGAATTGTTTGATATTTTAGTGATTGTATTTAAAATATTTAAATGTATCTTTTTTGACTGAAAATCTATCAATGTTGAAGTGTTGTCAAAATTAATCAAGGAAGAATGTTGGTAAGATATTTAAAAAAAAATAATTATGTAAAAAATAATATTTTTAAAATTTTAAAATATTAAATACACACATCTTTTAAGGCACTTTTCATTAAATAATACCGTCGGATAGAAGAAATAAAAATTGTAGTTATAAGAAGAACTGTTTAGAAAAAGAAGAAAAGCAAACTACATAGACATGGGCCTAATACCTTTTTTTTGGGGTCAGGGTATGATGAGGACATAGAATGCATAACCAAGGAAGAAAGCCTAGAGGATATTCAAGGTCTTGGAACCCCAATGACAAGAGCAAGGTCAAAGAAGGCGAAGGAGGTTCTAAATAACTTGATAGCCACTTTATTTGAAGCAAGTACAACTCATGAAGAATTGAAGCCCAAGATAGTCAATTGCTTAACCCAAATTGAAGAAGTTAAGAAATGAAGGCGGCATTTATTTGTTATCAAATTTTAATATTAGTTTTAATTAAAGTAATAGACTAAATTAATAAGAAATTTGGGTGTAACTGTAAAAAATTTCAGTTGGGCCGAATTTAGAGAACTTTTTAGGAGTTGCCATTATAAAAGGCAAACCCTTATTTTTCATAAGCAGATTTTGAATATTATTTTTGTGAGGCTTTGCTCTCTAGAGTTCTTGAATGAATTCACTTTGAACTTATCAAGGTTATTAACCCTTGTGGCGTTCTTCTTGGTTTATCAATCCTTAGATTGTGACACCATTTTGTTCTTGGTTTATTTGCTGAATAATAATATTGAGTTTCCTTTACATCAAACCCTAATACCCCAATTCTTCCAATTTTCGTGATCAGTAACTTACGTTCATATCTCGAGTTCTATATACTATTTTTGGGTGATTCAAAAGCCTAACTTGCGTTTCAGAACGTCATCTTTCACCTCGTTTTGGAATCGGCCGAATCGGAGTTTCGCAGCGCCGTTTATCACATTCTGCAGCTTTACGGGATTTTCATTCAAATTTGTAAGTTTCCGACCTAGAACGATCCTTAAAGTAAACCATGACTATTAGAATCATATCAGGGTACCTATCTCCGTTAAATTCTTCCAATCTATCTCTGTTAAATTCTTCCAAATAAGGACCCTCTAATACCCTCTAATTCCTATGGATGTGGTGGTAGATAGGATAAATTAAATTCTCTATTGCAGTTTTAAAGTTAGAGTAACTTTAAATCATAAAAAATAATTTTTATGATAAAATAAGAGATATTCATATTTAAAATGATAAGAGAATTTTGAAAGAAAAATACATGTAGAAAAAGATAGGAGAGAAAGATAGCCAGTTTTTGTCATTATATGGAATCCATCTTTTTAATTATCCCTACTTTATATTCCATTCCATACTCTTCAATCTTTTCAAGCAGTATATACCTGTACGAAAACTGTAAGAACTAAATCTTCGAATTATCTTTCATTCATCTCAAATTTATGTAAGCAAAACAAAAATCTTCAAAGTATCTAAAATTTATTTTAATATATGGTATTCTATAAGCAAAGTCCATAAAGCAAACCTTCTAGACTTTAGCAAAATGAAGGGGAATTAACTTTTATAAAAAAAAAAATAAAGTTATTTATTTATAAGTAATATATTTTTATCATTTATTTTACTTAATATAATGTATTTATTTTACTTTTTATAAAATTATAATAAGATATAATCATTAAAATTCTATTCTTTTAACATGTTTTGAAACATATATAAACTATAAACTATTTAAAATAAATGATGTTTATCATAATTATTTATATTTTAATTTTGTTTTTGTTAAAATCACTTAATTTTATAGGTGACACAAGATTAAACTTCAATTAATTTTTGACAATAAATACACAATTATTCAAAATGAGTTTGATAAAAAAAACCAACATTTATTATTTATAGAACATAAATGACAAAAATAAATTTTAAAAAATAAAATAAAATAAAAACACATGACTAGTCAAAATACATATTTAATAAAAAATAAATGAATAAAATCATATTTAACTAATAAAGCTAAATACCACAAATAGTATTTTTAAATATATTAATTTTGCTGTATAATTACGAAAAAACAAAAACATTTGACGGAGTTTCCAAAGAACACAGAGAATGTGATGCTGAGTGGACCATGTGAAGGAAGTTAGTTGGTCTCGTTAAGGCGGAGAGAGAGAGATAGACTCAAGAAGGTGTCAATGTGGTGACAGGTAAGGGCATATTCGTGATTTCACAACTACACATCCTTTGAATGTTAATTAATAATTAATCATTTTGAATCTTGACGACAAGGTTAAACTTTTAAGGTTCATCTAAAAAACATTTGATACAAAAACTCAATCCAAAACCAAACAACGAATCTAAAACAAAGGCCATGGAGCTTCAACTTGATTCCATGGCCGCTTCCATTGGTGTTTCCATCCCCGTCCTTCGTTTCCTCCTCTGCTTCGTCGCCACAATTCCCCTCAGTTTCCTCTGTCGCTTCGTTCCCGGCCGCCTCCCTAAACACTTCTACTCCGCCGCCGTCGGTGTTGTTCTCTCCTATCTCTCCTTCGGTTTCTCTTCCAATCTCCATTTTCTTGTTCCCATGCTTTTAGGTTACGCTTCTATGCTCCTTTATCGTCCGAGATGTGGTATCGTCACTTTCTTTTTGGGATTCGGTTACCTCATTGGCTGGTATACAATCTACCAATCTCTTTCTTCTTAATTCAATTCAATTTTGTTTTTTTGTTTTAATATATATATATATATATATATATATATATATTTTGTTTTCATTTTCTGTAGCCATGTTTATTACATGAGTGGTGATGCATGGAAAGAAGGTGGCATCGATGCCACTGGTAAGTGCTTATTCATCTTTTTCTCTTCTGATTTCTAGAATTTTTTTGGTACTGAAGATTAAATGAAGGAGTAATTTTTATTTTGGTTGATTATTAATTATGGTATGGTGTGTTATTGAATTGGTACTACTATTAGGGGCTTTAATGGTTCTGACGTTGAAGGTTATATCGTGTGCAATTAATTATAATGATGGAATGTTGAAAGAAGATGGTTTGCGTGAGGCTCAGAAGAAAAACCGTTTGATTCAATTGCCTACGCTTATTGAGTATATTGGTTACTGTCTCTGTTGTGGAAGTCACTTTGCTGGTCCTGTTTTTGAAATGAAGGATTATCTTGATTGGACTGAAGAAAAAGGGGTATGCTGCTAGTTACTATTAAACAAGTTCTTTATTCATGAATTCCTTGAATAAGTGATGAATAACTTTTCTCATACTTGCTTTTTCAACCTAAGTTTTTGTTATTAGTAGAGTAAACTTTCAATTTAGTCCTTAAACTATCCCTCTATCCTATTTTGTCCCTCAACCATTTTTGGTTTTAACCCTTTGGTTCTAAGGGGAATGAGACTCTAGTAATCTAGAGTTCAGCTGGGAGGTAAGTAAAGCCCGACCAAGAATTGTTCAAATCAAGATTCAAGCTCGGATGCTCTTGAACTATTCATTCTTATTTGAAACTCATTTTGAGTTCAATCAATTATTGAAATATAATAAGAAGTCCCTCAACTATTGTTAATCCATAAAGTTAGTCCCTTGGCTGCTTTATAAATAAAAGAGATAATGATAGTTCAGGGACTAACTTAATAGAACAAAAATAGTTTAAGGACTACTTGTTATATTTCTGTAGTTCAGGGGTCATATATGCGAGAGTGATAGTTTAAGGACCAAATTGAAAGTTTATTCTTATTAATATTGTTGTTGACTTGTTGCTATCAATAGATTTGGAGTTCTGGAGCAAAAGGACCAAAACCATCACCTTATGGGGCAACAATTAGAGCACTACTCCAAGCTGGTGTTTGCATGGGATTGTACTTAAAGCTTGTGCCTTATTTTCCTCTATCCAAGTTCACCGACCCTTCGTACCACGAATGGTGTTTCTTGAAAAAGCTTGGTTATCAGTATATGTCTGGCTTCACGGCACGCTGGAAATATTATTTCATTTGGTCGATTTCGGAAGCTTCTATTATCATATCTGGGTTGGGTTTCAGTGGCTGGACTGATTCCTCTCCATCAAAGCCGCGTTGGGACAGAGCTAAGAATGTAGATATATTAGGTGTTGAGCTTGCAAAGAGTGCAGTTGTGATTCCAGCTGTGTGGAATATTCAAGTCAGCACCTGGCTTCGTCATTGTGAGTTTCTTTCTATTCTTTCCTTGCATGGGTTTGTTTATCTAGTAGTTATCTTTCAATTTTAGGCATGAAACTTATATAGCATCGACAATTTTCAATTTTTTAAGTCGTTACCTGTTTGGTTCTTTAATGTTTTTGTATCAAATTCAAAAAATTATTGGATCATACAAAACAACCATTCTTCTTGAGTTATAACTTATAGAATATATTTTAGTAACAGTAAATTATAGCATAATCATTCCATAGACCTGGATTAAAAAAAACGGTTATCAAGCCATCAACAGTTCATTTTCCTTGTTTTTTAATTGTTAATCTTGTGTTCTATGCTTCAAATTAGGGTAGATGCAAATTGAAAATCTGTTGTAGATTACCTAATTACCTTTCACTTAAAAGGTTTGACAATGAAATATGAAGTAACAATGTTGCTATTCTCTATGTTTTGGTAGACGTTTATGAAAGGCTTATCCAGAATGGGAAGAAACCAGGTTTTCTTCAGTTGCTTGCCACACAGACTGTTAGCGCTATTTGGCATGTGAGTAAATTTTATCTGCATCTTAAGTTGATTTTTCCCCCCTTCTTCTATTACTACTGTATATGCTATAAGCATTGTTATTGCTTCCAGCTTACTTGCTATCTTTGCAACTGCATTTATAGTTTCTTAGGAATAACTAACAATGAGAAAGATAGTATTAGTAATTTCAATCACCACTCTTGTGATGGTCAGATGTAAGATATACATCTGTTAACTTCTTCCACTATATATTATCCGGCAAAAAATCTTATCCAATTTAGCAGGCTGATGAAGAATATTTGAAACAGCTTCCAATGCTGCAATTTTATACTGTTGGATTGAATCCATGTTTTATGTCTTGAGATCCATAACATACGAAAAATTCATATTAATATTTTGACATTGTTATTTCAGGGGTTGTATCCTGGATACATTATATTCTTTGTTCAGTCAGCATTGATGATTGCTGGTTCCAGAGGTATGAGTATTGAATTATGTTCATTTGTGGTTCTTTTCTTTCTTGATGTATTCAGGTAGTTAACTTTTGTTGCTGTTTTCCTTTTCAAACAGTCATTTACAGATGGCAGCAAGCTGTGCCTCCAACAAAGGCCCTGGTTAAGAATGCCTTGGTGTTCACTAATTTTGCTTACACACTTTTGGTTCTAAATTATTCCAGTGTTGGTTTCATGGTTTGTTCTCTCTCTCTCTCTCTCTATGCCACACAAACAAACATGGATTTGGGTTGTATGTGGTCACAATGAATGCAGTTCTGACTGCATGCAATCCAAATCCCACAAACACATTAACACTCACATGTTCAATTTGTATGCTCAGATTTACAAGAATTTGGCAATGTTTAACACGCTTTCTATCTTTTGTGTGTGCTGTGTTTGAATAGGTATTAAGTCTGCATGAAACTCTTGCCTCATATGGAAGTGTGTATTTTATTGGAACCATTCTTCCTATTGTTATCATCCTTCTTGGTAAAATAATCAAACCTGGAAGGCCTGTCAGACCGAAAGCTCGAAAGGATCAGTGAGGTAAACAGTGCAGCTATTCTCTTTGGAGTTTTTGAAATCAAATTGGGAAATTGGGAGAGGCTGGCTGGATCTTCAGTTTCCACTGGTTCAGCTCCGGTTTTCAATGCATTGTAACAGCTCCTTTAGTCTTGAAAATGGTTGAGCCGTTTTATATTTTTTGACTTTAGCATTGAATTGTATTTTTGTGGTTAGAAACATCATGTTGACAGGTTGATAAGAGTAATTATTGAAGAAATGTTGCGAACAGGCTGTATTTCTGTGATGTGTTAGTTCTCGATTCCTAACAATTAAGGTCTACTTTGCAAATTTTAGCTATAGTGCAAGTTAATTTATTCTGATCGAGTCCAAAATGGTTCATGCTTTGTTAGTCACAGAGTAAGGGTGATGTTCCTGAGAAGTTTTTAGATAGACATTGTCCATGAAACACTTATGGATACACTTGACATGATACTAACGCATACATGAAGACACCAAATCGTCAATAATAATTGAATATAAATTACATATGTTGTGATGTGTTGTGTTATACCTGTCAGACACCAGACATCACACATAACTATAATATGAAGTGACAGGGTTACATAGTTGTCCATCATAGGCCTATCCCAAAATTTCAAATGCTTACAAATGTCAGTGGGGAGTACTTCCCTAAGAAATTCTTCATGTTACTTGTATGATTGGATTGTTTTAGAATGCCTTCAAAATATCTTGTGTCTTGAGTGTTTGAAGTGGATTAGATAGATTACCGCTGTATTTGATCTAGTATTATATTGTATATTCCATTAGTATTTTAATGCAATAGCGTCTGTTGGAGACAGAGAGGGGAGGTTTTCTTAGCGCAAAGAAACTATTAAATAACTGTTCATGACTTTTTATTTTTATTGTTTTATTTTTAATTGTTTTAATGTGTTTACATTTGATTCCTAACATGTGTCTTTTAGGACACTCGTTAAAATTTTCTTCAGCACAAAATTGAACTGAAACAGTGTTAGTGTTATTATGTCTGAATGATGATAGGATTCATTCATAGATATAACTAAACTCCAAAGTCCCAACATAAAGCTGGCCGACAAAACGGTGGATATAGTATCCTTTTCAAGTTCCAAAGGTGCATTTTCATTTTACATTCTAGTTTGTTTGTAGCTATTGGGAAGTTTCAAAATATACAAAACTTGTCGAATTACATACTATAATTTCCGAGTTTAAATTTTGTAACCAATAATTAACGGGCTTGGCATTTCAGCCCAAACTGTGAGGATAATTACAATGCCATCTTAATAAAAACATCTTAAATTAAGAATCCGTACAGAACCATTTATCAATAGTATTGTACGCTGTTCACCAATGGAGGTTTTGATTATTGAGTTTAATTAATCACATTATGCATGTTTTGATTCACATCGAGTTATACAAAATCATATAGTTGTATCACCGTAAAAAAAATTTCTTTTCAAAACTGTACTTTAGAACTCCAAAATCAAAATACTGTACCGTTCTATGTTACTTATGCCATGACAACTTTGTAACTAATCAAACTTTAATATTTCCATGAAAAAAACAGAAAAATAATAATACAGCATAATTATGACATTAATTAATAATTTCGAAAACAATAGGACACAATAAATTTGGACAAAGACTTTCTCCTTAACTCTTCCTCCCGTTTTTGGTCACATTTCTTTTCTTGTTCGTTGTCCATTCCTATTCTCCCTTTTCTCTTTTTCATATTCGATTACTACTATTTCACTTTCACCCTTATTACATGTTTTTTCACTTTCACCGACAGCTAGCTTTCACCAACAACAACATTTGTAGTTTTACTACCTAACTTCTAAATTATACTAATCTTACTCCTTTGGTCTTTCCATTTCACTTTGTGACAAAGAATAAGTTTTTGAACAAGTCAAGGTTGTTGTTCTTTCTTCTTCCTCAGGTTTCCTCCTTTCAAAGGGAAGAAGAACCACTTTAGCTCTATTACAAAACAAAACTTAGAATGCAGTCAAAGGTTACAAACAAAGAAACAACAACAAGGTCAACGATCAACAACATCATGTTTTCAAGGGATAAAAGGAGTAACAACATCAATGATAATGGAAATCCAAATATTGTAGATGAATGGGAATTAAGACCAGGTGGAATGCTAGTTCAGAAACGTAATTCAGATGTGAATAATAAAACTTCTACAATCAAAGTGAAAGTGAAGTATGGTTCATCCTATCACCAAATTCATATCAGTTCTCATGCAAGTTTTGGTACATTAATCATCTTTAGAAAATCACCCTTATTTTTTTTTTTGTTTATTTGATTATATAAGTTGATTTATTATTATTGGATTATTATGGTTTATTTATTCTGAGGTGCAGGGGAATTGAAGAAAATGTTGACAGAATATACAGGATTGCATGTTCTTGATCAGAAGTTGATTTTCAAGAAAAAAGTTAGAGATTCAAAGTCATATCTTGATGTTGAAAGAGTCAAAGATGGATCAAAGTTGGTTTTGATTGAAGATATTGAAAGTAGAGAAAGAAGGATATTGGAGACATTAAAAATAGCAAAGAAAGAAAAGACTTCAAAATCTTTAATTGAAATTAACTTGGAGGTTGACAAACTCTCCAAAAAGGTACACGAAAAATGTGCAATGTTACACTTTTTATTATTATTTTTTGTGACTTTGCTTTAT
This sequence comes from Cicer bijugum, assembly GCA_037974875.1. Taxonomy (NCBI): domain Eukaryota; kingdom Viridiplantae; phylum Streptophyta; class Magnoliopsida; order Fabales; family Fabaceae; genus Cicer; species Cicer bijugum. The sequence goes on from JBBPBT010000347.1 coordinate 4,613,142, forward strand.
TAATTCAATGAAATTGGGTAGGTTTCAGCTTTGGAGGGTGTTGCTTCAACAGGTGGAGTTATAGAAAATTTGGATGTTGAGAGTTTAACTGAAAATTTGATGAGAATATTGATCACATTGGATGAAATTTATTATTGTGAGGGTGAACTGAAATTGAAGAGAAAAGAACAGGTAACTAACTAACTCTTCCATTTTCAAAACTGTAATCTCAATAAATTCAATTGATACTTACGTTATGAAAAAAATAAAATTAATTAATTTGAAGGTTAGGAGAGTTCAGAAGCACATTGAGACACTTGATATGCTAAAGATGACAAAGGCAAAAGAAAATAACACGGCACATGATGATGATGAGAGGAAGGTGCACTGTGGTGTTGAAAAGCAGCAAGAAAGCAAGAAACAGGAACAACATTATGAGTCAGTTGTAGTAACAACTAAATGGGAAACTTTTGATTAAGAGTGCATTGTTTTGGTATTAAATTAGTGCATTAGTTAACTAATGAAAAGGTTTTAAATTTTGTGTTACATAATATAATCCTCCTATTTGACTTTTAGTTGGAATGCTTAGGTCAGCTGTATTGAATAGATTAAAGCGTGTTCTGTTTGTGTGAGCGGTTTTGTTATCTGTCGGTGTGATTGCTTAGCTGTGAGAATTTAATTTTTGTATTTTTTTGCTTTTGATATTGTTGGGTAGGAAGTAGGGACCATGTAATCAATCAGGGACTTTAATATAAGTAGGGTAGAGTAGAGTGTATTAATTAATATTGAGATAAATGATATATTTGTGTGTGTGAGTATGAGTGTGAGTGTGAGTGTGCTGCAAGGTTGGGACTATTTCCTTCCTTATACTCTAGCCACTCACTTTAACTAATTCTTTGTTTTTATCCTCATGAAATTGGATATGCTATTCACTATTCACTTTTCACTATATTATTATTATTATCTCACATTTTTGTCCTTTGGAAATTGGGGCTTGGAGTTGGACCATCATAGCTTTGTTGAGCACTTGAGCAATTGTGCGTTGCAATGGAAATATCTTCTGATAGAATTATGTCTATTCACAAAAACTTAAACATCTAATTTTGAATCTCTGTTTAAAGGATCATAACATCTTCTAAAAAAACTAATTCATATATGTGGTACATTTTAGTAACCAATCAAAATAAAGAGCAAACCATCACTTACGTATTTTGAAGACTTAACCCTATTATCACCTAAGAAATAACCTTTCTTTATATACCTAGTTATTGCCGTGTTCTTTGATTTTGACCGACGCCAATTCACTCACTTTGTGAGTAAGTAGAGTGCACAAATATCCAATGGTTAGAGCTATGTAACAAACCCTATCTCTCTAGATAGTATGAGAGTGGGAGCCATAATCAAAGAAGAAATCTAAAAAAAGACAAGCAATTCAATTACCTTTAACCTAAAACAATTTACCTAAACTATATATGATATATTGTGGAGTAAGATCTCTTAGTTTCTATTTGAAACAAAAATGAGAGAGAGTAGTGATGGGTGAAGAAATTGTAGTTACGACTTCTAATCTTATATTTTCGTCTCTCATGTCTTTTTTTAGTTGATAAATTTTATCGTAATTAACTCACGCAATTGTGAGAATGTGAAATTTCAAATTTGAATATAGAAATAATATTAACATTCACTAATTGAACTAAAAACTAAGAACTCCTCTCTCATCTATTTTTTTTTTTTTGTAAATATTTATTCATATAATTTAATAAAAAATAAAAAAATTAATAGAAAACAAAAGAAAGAAGTGAGACACAATTCCAAACAACTTAATATTAGGTGAGGTAAGTTAAAAAACAATTACATTTAAAAGAGGTAAATTAAGTATTATTGAACCACTTAATTTA
>JBBPBT010000347.1:4642161-4661018 GCA_037974875.1 Cicer bijugum
CTCTTTACTTTATAATATATGAATCATAAAATAGTTCTTATAATTTTTTAAATTTATAATTTTGAACCGATATCTATTTAAAATTCAAATATTAGTTCTTAAATTTTGTAAGTTGGTCTCTAAATTTATTTAAAATTTGCAATTGATCCTATAATTTTTAAAATAGTTCCTTAACTTTCTGAAAATTCCAATTTTAGCTCAAATATTTTATTTTTATTTTCAACTAAAAAAAATTAATTTATAAAAATGACTTTTTTTTATGGGAAGTATAACCTATTTTAATATACCAATTGCTTTATCTAAATAACAAAATTTATAAATAATGAAAATATAATTAAAAAGTTTGAGTTATTTAATTTTTTTAAATTATCTAAAATTTATTATCACTCCGTCCAACTACAATCTTAAATAATCTTAATTTTCTCTTCGCTATATCTCTCTTTTATTATTACTGCCCTTTTGCTGCAGTTATAAGAAAAAGTTGAGATCTTTTAATTCAAATTTAAAAAATAAATTGTGACTTTTTATCTTTATTTTTAAATTATAAAAAGAAAAATAAAAACAAAACAATTTTTGACCAGTAGTCCAAAAACTTGCTCCCGCATGACATTAAATGTATGCCATTTTAGTTAGGTAGCACACCGTTGCATTTGAAAATGGGGAAAAAGAATACACATTTAAGTATATAATTAATTTTATCAGAATTGGACAATAACATTTTTTTTATCAAAATACGCATATATGGTTAAATGTATTAAAAATCTCTTTTGGTGGACCACTATTTTAATCAATACTGTAGTACCAAATACCAATTAGTAGCAAGATATAGGAGCAGTGTTTTGAAAACCGGCTCAAAGTGGCAGGTTTGATCGGCATAGCAGTAGTGAAAGTTAGTTGATTTAGGAAATCTGAAAGTGTTTATGAAATTGTGTTGTTTATGTTGTAGGTCCGAAGTATAGATTTACACATAATGCAACATCAGCAGCAGAGATCTCATACTATGACTACATAATAATTGGTGGAGGCACAGCAGGGTGTCCTTTAGCTGCGACTCTGTCTGAAAAATACAGTGTTTTGGTGCTTGAACGTGGTGGGTCACCCTACGGTAATCCTAACATCACAAACTTAACATCCTTCGGTGCTGCTCTCTCCGACACATCCCCTACTTCTCCAGCTCAGCGTTTCATCTCACAAGATGGCGTCATCAACTCAAGAGCTCGAGTCCTTGGTGGTGGAAGTTGTTTGAACGCTGGCTTCTACACTCGCACCAGCCCTCAATATGTTAGGTATAATATATATTCATTTCTTTATTACAAAATGCTAACTAACTTTCAATCACACCTTTGGTCAATTCAACGTGTACAACAAAAATGTTGTGTTTCAGTTGTGTGTAAAATACAAATGTGTATAGTAGTATAAAGTAAGAAAAGTGGTTTATGAAAAACAAATTAAATAAATCACAATTAAACGGTTGTGTCTATGATCCACAAACCCCTATCTATTTAAGTATGTCAACGTATCACAACACGTGATCCACAAACCCCTCTCTATACCATAATCGTACAATATTTAAAAAAGTCTCTCAATTGTATTTATTTATTTCAACACACTTTAAATGTTTTTTTTTATTACAATTTAGACATATTTATGAAAAATTAAAGATGTGTCAAAGAATGAATAAATGCATATTTATAGATTATTTTTATAAAATAATTTTTATAGTTTATTTAATTATAATAAATAAATATGTGTTAGTGCACTATATTTTTTATATTAATACTGTCAAGAAAATTTTCCTTTGTACCCACACTCTTATACCTTTACCCCCAAAATATGAATGAATTATCCATTTTGCTCTCGTATAAATAATAAAAATCTCCACAAAATTGTAAGTTTTTTTTAAAAATTTCCGGAAAAGTTGAATAACAAGTTTTCCGGTACATAGTTGTACTCCGGAAATCTTGGAATGAAGTTTTCTGGTACAGAAGGTTTTACCGGAAAACTTGTTTTTGAGTTCTCCGGTACAGAAGGTTAATATTTAAAAAAAAATTTAAAAACTAAAAGAAAAAAAAAAGTCTGTACCGGAAATGTTTGATGAAGTTTTCCGGTACAGAAGAGTATTCCAAAAAACTTGTATTTTAGTTCTCCGGTACAAAAAGTTAACATTTAAAAAAAAATTTAAAAACTAAAAAAAAAGAGTCTGTACCAGAAATGTTTGATGAAGTTTTCTGGTACAGAAGAGTATTTCGGAAAACTTGTTTTTGAGTTCTCCGATAAAAACTAAAAAAAACAAAAAAAGTCTGTACCGAAAAACTTATGTGTATATGTTTTCTGGAAATAGTAAAAAAAAATTGAGAGTAGTTTTGGTATTTTTAAAATATTTTGGGGATACAAGCCTAATTATGGGGTACAAAGGAAACTTTTCTACTGTCAATTTGTCTATATCTCAGCCCGTTTTGGCTTGTAGGGCCTAATCAACCAATGGGCCAATTTGGCTCGACTAACTGCAGAATGGATTCTGTTGACCATTGGGCTGGTTCATTTCTCTTCCAATATATTTCTATTTTGATTAATAATTTTTTTTTTAAAAAAATTTATAACACCAAAACACTTCCAGTCACCACAGACCACAATAGCAATAATAGAATAAAATCTTAACATGTAACATTACATTAGTGAAGTAACAAATGTCTTGTCTAGTTTAGATATTATTTAAAGGTATCCAAAAGACCATATTTTTAGGTCAGCCAAACAATAATAAGCACAAGAAAATGGGCCATTATTTTAGTTAGTCCAAATTCGCTATTAATAACTTTTTTTGGATAAATCATCTCTATTTTTTAGTTGTAGTATATTAGTCCGTAGCTAATTGGGTTGGGCTATTTTTAATGTAGACTAAATAGATTGGGTAAAAAAAACTCGTTCAATATTTTTACCTATGTATTAGTATGATATTTTATTTTGTATGTATGCATTGGCTGTTTTATTGTTAGGGAAGCTGGATGGGATGGAAGATTAGTGAATGAATCTTACGTATGGGTAGAAAAAGTGGTGGCTTTTGAGCCAGATGTGCAACAGTGGCAGTCAGGTGTGCGAGATGGACTATTGGAGATAGGGGTGTTGCCTAACAATGGCTTCACTTATGATCATATTTATGGGACTAAGGTTGGGGGTACCATATTTGACCACCATGGTGACAGGCACTCTGCTGCTGATCTTTTGGAATATGCCAACCCAACTTCAATCACTGTGCTTTTGCATGCCACCGTGCATAGGATCATGTTCAGAACCAAAGGTGCCTGTCTCTCATTTCTAATTAAAAAAAAAAATTTCAGTCAAAATATTCTCTATATAAATTTTTACTATTAAATACATTAATGTGGCACATAAATTGAATATATGATTCACCATTGATCGTACATGAATGTCATTTTATCATGGATTAATTGACAATAAAATTTGACTGTCTTCATAGATAAATTGAGCGGCATTAATATTTTGGTGGGATTGAACAGGTGTATCAAGGCCAAGGGCCCACGGAGTAGTGTTTAGGGATGCATCGGGACGTAAACACAAGGCATACTTGAAGCATGGGTCAAAGAACGAGATTATTGTGTCAGCTGGTGCACTTGGAAGCCCACAACTTCTAATGCTGAGTGGAATTGGACCAGCTGACCACCTTCGGGCCCATAACATTAGGATAACATTGGATCAACCGTGGGTAGGACAAGGAATGTCAGACAACCCCATGAATGCCATCTTTGTCCCATCTCCTGTTCCTGTTGAGGTCTCACTCATTCAGGTCGTCGGCATTACCAACTTTGGTAGCTACATTGAAGCTGCTGGCGGTGAAAACTTTGCTGGTGGTTCTACAAGAGATTATGGAATGCTGTCCCCTAAGGTACTATGCTTTAGTTGCATATATAATTTAAGTACTTCTTATTAGACGGTTTCTACATATTAAAAAAATTGAATTTCATATTTAATGATTATTTATAAATCATTTTTCTACATAATAAAAAGTACTTTAAAAAATTATCTATCAAAAAACAACATTTTGTAGTTCTCATTGATTTTGTAATAGTATCTCTCCTTTATTCTTAATTTTCTTTCATAAAAATATAACATAAGGAATGAACTTTGTATTATATAAACCTATCTCATTAAAAAGTACGTCTACAATTTTATTTTTTGTATTGTGTAAACCTATCTTATCAAAAGTGTGTCTACAATTATGTCTTTTAAAATTGGTTACAAATGTCATTAAAATTTAATCATATGTGAGAAAATGCAGATTGGTCAACTTTCGACGGTACCCCCAAAACAAAGAACCGAAGAAGCCCTATCAAAAGCAATAGAATCAATGGAGAGTCTAGACAACACAGCATTCAGAGGAGGATTCATTCTAGAAAAAGTAATGGGTCCAATATCAACAGGTCATTTAGAGCTCAAAACCCGTGACCCAAATGAAAACCCATTAGTCACTTTCAATTATTTCCAAGACCCACAAGACATAGAGAGATGTGTAAAGGGACTTAGCATAGTAGAAAAGGTAATCGAGTCCAAAGCATTCTCACAGTTCAAATATCCAAACATGCCCATTTCTGTGCTACTAAACATAACCGCAAGTGCTCCGGTGAATCTATTGCCTAAACACACAAATAGTTCATTGTCGTTGGAACAGTTTTGTAAAGACACTGTAATGACTATATGGCATTACCATGGAGGTTGTCATGTTGGAAAAGTTGTTGATAGGGATTATAAGGTTATTGGTGTTGACGCATTACGTGTTATTGATGGTTCAACCTTTAATTATTCTCCGGGAACTAATCCTCAAGCCACCGTCATGATGCTTGGCAGGTATAATATACTCTCATATTTTGTTATATTTTTGTCTCTATTTTTAATAATTTCCAAAGTCAGTACCCTTATTTAGAAATGCGATAATTTTGGTTCTCTATCCTGATTTAAAAAAAAATATATAATAGTAAGATTTAAATAATATAATATATAATACAAAAATAAAATAAAAAATTGTATCATATTTTGTTTTCTTAAATAATATAATATATAATACGAAAATAAAATAAAAAATTGTATCATATTTTGTTTTCTTAAATTTTATTACGGAGGATGTAATTTTCTCATTCATCTTTTTGTGTTTCTTATAATATTACTACTATTATTATTTTATATATTAAAAGATATATGGTTAACATTAATTCGAAGATAATTTATATATATACATCTCAATTTTTTATCTACATTTATTTAACATTTAGTTTTCTCTGTTTTTTTTTCTAATCAAATCATCAACATATTATATCTATAATATTACTTTTTCTTTCAAAATATCCATTAGATGTTTTTATGTCTAAAAATAATTTTACTGATTGAAATTTGGTGTAGGTATATGGGAGTCAAAATACTGAACGAGAGACTTGTTGCTTCTGCCTCTGATTCTTTGGATGATAGAACGTCAATTCAAGAAAACAAATATTGATTTTAAATAATCAATATAATCGTTGTAATAACGACAGACTCATATTCTCTTTTATGAATTTTTGTTCGTGTAGTATTTTAGGATTATCTCATTTTCGTGAAGAAAAACACACTAGCTCTCATTTGCAATACAATATTATGCATAACAACAACAACGGAGTGGGTCATAGGTTGATGTGAAATTTATGTTTCATCTAAAAAAATTAGACATAATATTTATTAAATTATTTTTTACAAATATAATATTTATTACATAATAGAAATTTCATCTAAAAAAATTAGAATTTTTTAATAAATAATAATTAAATCTAAAACAAAAACTTAAGAAACTAAAATAACATAAATAACATAAATTTAGACATAAAAATCAAAATTTGACCCCATTATTTGCATAGACTTATATCACAACATGTAAAGGGTATCTAATTTTTTTTATAGTATTCAAATAAAACCTCAATTTATTTTTGATTTTACAAGGACTAAAATTGCTGACAAAAAGTATTGTAAGGACTAAAAGTTAAAGAAAAATTTATAAAGATAAAAAAGAAAATTATAAAAGTTAAAAATATATTTAACTAAATTTATATAAATAATCGATATGTTATAAATGAATTGTTTATAGTATGTATCCAAAAACAATTATTGAATGATATTATACTACTCATGTATTATGCCCGTGTAATTTGATCTCTCTGTGCACTTTGCTTTCTCATTTTACGCTGAAATTCCTACTATTTTCAAAGGTTTGGAAGTGTTACTATATATATATATATATATATATATATATATATATATATAAAAGAAATTTGGGTTGGAGGGGAGATGAAGAAGAAAAAAATCAAGCAGTATATACATGGCATATACCATGAGGCCAAAATTCAAAATTGTGTTGCCAGGTTTTCATAGGTTAGTTAAAGGAGAGAATTAGGCATCTCTATCTATGACAGCCCCTCCACCATGGGCCACCCATTGGAACCCTTTAATTTCCACATTATATGTACAAATTATGGTTGGAATAAGGATGCAAAAATTAAACAATTGAAGAATCCCTGGAATTAATTGGAGTTAGAATTGGATGTCCCTTTATTAGAGTAAGAAGCAGGCACAAATACAAGCATATCCTAACAAGCTGTTGGAGCATATCCTATTTTCTTCATCAACTCATTATAAATTCATCTATATATAGAGAGCTATCTTGCTTAGTATTAGTATCAAGAAAGTTGAAAAAAACAAATTAACTGAGAGTTATAGAGATATTGCGATTCACTCAACGCTAAGCAAATCAGTTGCGGGGCTTCTTTCCTTTGGCAGACGCTAACTAAAATATATTGGTGATTTTAAATCATGAGTGAACCGCCAAAGGAGAGTTGTCCTTTAACTGTCCGTGCTTAATGTATTCACAATCTTCTGAAAGTGATCATCATTATTTAGAGTTATATGTATTCACCATTTCTCTTAAACCAAACTCCGGAGCAAACAACTACATGTAATTCACACTATAAATATATATCATCTCTAACTTATCTCTAACTTAGCTACAAAAATTGGAGACAAATTTCATATTTTTTGCTCTCTAAAATGTTGTAACTGATTTAATTTTCATTTGATGTGTGCATAAATAGTTTCATAATAATGTATTTGTACAAGAAAGTATATGAGTGTCACAAATGATTTTTCCCTCTATTGCACCGACTAAAAAGAGTGATATTTATATGACTTCTTTTTATATAAACATATGTGTTTTGATCTAATTTTGTGTGTAGTGTTTGAATGGTGATTATTGGTACAATGGGGAATATATGAGAGATTTTAAAGGGAGATAATTCATTCCCCAATTTTTGTGTGTATCCTTTTGAGAAACTCAAAATAAAGATATAAAATTTTGTTACCATGTGCTCATGACAAAGCTGTAATAAACTATATAGTAGTGATAGTTTGGCGACATTAATGTTACACGTATGCAATACGTATACAATATGCTCAGTATAAACACATATATATTTGAATGTAGATTTATAAAAAAAATGCAATATTTTATTTTTAAGTTAAAAGAGTCAGTTGATAAATAGAGAATTAAGATACAAGTTTGATGATAATTTCTTATTTATTTTATCATATAGAATATTACTAAATTGAAATATATGCATTTCAAATAAAAAATTTACCTTTTCGCAATTTCCTTTCAAATGGTTTTATTTCTTAAATAATTCAATCAAAATTGATTTTTACACATCGAGGTTTAAAAGTAAATTTTAAGATGAAACATTTTAAAGTTATATCAATATTTTAGGTAATTAAATTGTTAGACTATAATTACAAAATATTTTTTAATTACTTTAATCAGTTTTATTCCATATTTAATTCTTAATCAATGATATGGCATTTTCACGGATCATAACGATGTTGTTGTTGTTCTTGTTTGTTTCTCTTTCATTTAAGGGATTATAAATCCTTTTTATTTTGAGTTTATTAACCATATGGATTATCTTTATAAATAATGAAATTTTTCTAACTGGAATGTGACTCATGATGATCCAGACTTTTCATAATTAGTCAATCTTGCCTCGAATATTTTGTCATAGATGGCAAATTATTGTATTGCTTTTGCTAAACCACTGCAAGAAAAAAATATTTTAGAGAGTATCAAAAGTCATTGCAAAAGCTAAAAAACACTCGTATATATTTATTGTTTTGGAGAGATCGCCATTTTTTATTAAATCTAAATGATGAAATTTAATTCAACGTACATTTGTTTAAAATTGCTAATGTTTTTTTATACAAATTAAATTCTTACTTTTTTTATTCATTTATAAACTTAGAAAAGTATTTAAATTAAGAATTAAAAAAACAATTGAAAGATTTTTGTACAAATCCATCGAAAATAGTGTGAAATTATCCGATAGAAGAAGTGAGTCAACATTATTAGTCCGACAGCATGAAAGCCCAGCTCATGCCTTTTAGCTCTTGTTGTTTCTCCTAAAAGCATCTCTACGATAGAAACTTGAGTATGAAAACTTAAAATACCCTTTTTATCCCTGACCATATATGCATGCATACAAACAACCACTTGTCTTTGCTAAGAAGGACTTATAGTAATCTCATTGACCTGTAATCTTAACGTGTGGACCAGCCTCAGCCAAGCCAAATGTCACAAACAGTCTATAAAGTAGACAGTGATCTTCACCTGTGTTAGATAACGCCATTATTGTGATCATTAACGAAACTAATTCAACGGACTACTCAGTAAAAATAAATAAATATGTCACGAATTTCCCAACTTTGTTAGGTACGAAATGAAATATTATTGCCGTGCGCTATAGTCATTAATCAAACACCAAGTGTATATGCATAAAATTGATCTAGTTTTCTAGCAAAAGTGGGTCATATCAAATTTGGATTGCGTGTAATTAAGGTCACCATATTCAAAATATAACATTAACACACGTTGACAAACTCTATAAGTATTTATGACATGACATACATTGAATTAGGTGTTTACAATAAAACTTGAAGTCAATGTTCTGAAATCTGAACTTTGTAGCAAAAATGTACCAATCATCATGCTCATGCTCTAGAGGAGCATCACAACCTTGTTTCAATGCTTGTTTTCCATCTCCATTTCTTGCTTCGGATGAGTCACATAACAACACTAATTCTTCCAACTCTAACACCAATAATAAAGATGATTTAACCTCAGCCACATCTTCAAGTCTTTATCCAAACACACCATTCACTAACCATGAATCTCTCCCACTTTTACAAGACTCATATAACAACTTCATCAAATCGTTCCCTCAATTTTCCACAACTTCTCAAGTAGATCAAATTCGAGAACAAGAATATCACAACTTGAATCTCTCCAATACATGTTTGGATTACAATGGATATGGCCTTTTCTCTTATGCTCAACAACACCAAAAGTCCTGTCCTTCTTCGTCGTCGTCGTCTTCTTACTTGAACTTAGAACAATCCTTCTTCGACATATCGATTAATTCCATAAATTTGAAGTCACAGATACTTTATGGCGGACACGAATCAGAACTAGAAACCAGAATCAAAGACAGAATAATGGCATTTATGAATGTGTCTGAATCTGATTATGCATTAGTATTCATTGCAAATGAGGTATCTGCTTTTAAACTTGTAGCTGATTCATTCCAATTTGAATCCAAAGGAGAGCTTCTCAATGTTTATGATCATAAAAGTGAGGCATTGGAAATGATGATTGATAGCTGCAAGAAACAAGGAGTACAAATTTTGTCAGCGGAATTCACATGGCCTAATTTAGAAATCCAATGGAGAAAACTAAAGAAAATGATAACTTGTAAAAAAAAGAAAAGAAAAAAAGGTAGTTTATTTGTTTTTCCACTTTATTCAAAGGTTAGTGGAACACCTTATTCATATTTTTGGATGTCTTTAGCACAAGAAAATGGTTGGTGTGTTTTGCTTGATTTATGTGCATTGAGGCCTAAAGAAATGGACACTTTGGGTATGTCTTTGTTTAAACCTGATTTTATGGTTTGTTCATTTTATAAAGTTTTTGGTGAAAACCCATCTGGGTTTGGTTGTTTATTTGTCAAAAAATCAAGTATTTGTTCTCTCAAAGATTCAGGAAATTCTACAACCTTAGGAATTATAAGCCTTGTTCCTACATTTATACCACAATGCCACATTTCTAGTTCAAATCAAAATGAGAAGGGTGAATCATCATCAGAAATTGTGGAGCTACAAGGCATGAAGAATGAAAGATTTGAAATTGAATGTAGAGGATTAGACCAAGCAGACTCAGTGGGACTAATAGTGATTAGTACAAGAACAAGGTATTTAATTAATTGGCTTGTTAATGCATTAATGAGTCTACAACATCCAAATCATGAGAATAGATTTTCATTAATTAGAATATATGGTCCAAAGATTAATTCTCATCGTGGACCTACTGTGGCATTTAATATATTTGACTGGAAAGGAGAAAAAATTGATCCTTCACTTGTGCAAAAGTTAGCTGATAGGAATAATATCTCTTTAAGTAGGTCCTTTTTGAAAAATGTCAAGTTTTTAGATAGGAAACAAGAAGAGATGGAATGGGCCTTGGAGACTAAAGGAACTCAGGTTGATAAGTTGGGCCTATCCAAGAAGAAAACTGGCCCAGATGAAACTGGGATATTGATTTTGACTGCTACATTGGGTTTCTTGACAAACTTTGAAGATGCTTATAGGTTATGGGCTTTTGTTTCTAAGTTTCTTGATGCTGACTTTGTGGAGAAAGAGAGATGGAGATACATTGCTCTAAACCAAAACACCATTGAAGTGTGAACGATGTTTTTTTTCCCTCTGTTTTGTCACCAAATCCACATTGATTATGTTATATTATTGTAATAATGTTAAAACTCTAGAGATTTGAGTTGTACCAATTTCGGAGCAAATGTTTGAATTACACTCATTTCCTTTTTTTTATGTTGCGCTAGTGAGTAATAACTTTGATCAATATTTCTAGTAAAAAAATTAATTTGATAAACTTATACTTAATTAATGAATCAAAAACCAATTTTAACTAGTTCAATTTAAAACTTTGCTTTTCGATATTTGTTTCACAAGAAATATATTTAGGTAAGGCTGTACTAGCTTTGCGAGTTCTAGGTTTTGTTTATTACAAAATAAGGTCTAAGTATGTGATATGGATTAACCTTACATGAAGGCTAATGAGCTTCAAGAAATAGAAGTGGAAGGGCCATTGATTAGAGAGGAGACTAGAAAGCTAAATGAACAATTGAAGAAACAAATTGTTAACTTTCTTAGTTGTAAGACATGTGAATAGATTGACCCACGTCATATTAATTTCTTAGTCATAGAAATATCTTACAACTTATTTTTTATTTTTGAGATGTAACAATCATACCTCTTAATTACAAAATATGTTGATGTGTGCATGTCTAAATATCTTATAGCTTAGACACAGTGTCATTAGTTGTGTCATGTGTGTAACCTAGGCACCATGTCATTTTGTGTTACGTTATATATGCATTTTCAATGTAAGACACAGGGGGGACTTTTTGAAGGAAAAAAAAAATATTTTTGGTGAGATTAGACAAATGCTCTCTAGCGTTCTTCTTTGAACAAAATTTTGATGTTATCAAGAGTCTCTTACTCTTGTAGTGATTCTACCTTAACCTTATCATTCCTTTGTGGAGTGTGACGATTTCTACCATTTCTTTACTTCTCCACATTTTCTTGTTTATTTTCTCCATTTTATTTGGTATTTCGTTTCAAAATATCATTTGGTTAGATTGTTTCAAAATATCAGCATGGTTTAGTATTTCTCATAAGTTTACTTTTAAGTTTGACTTTTTCTTTAAAAAAAGTATGGTATGACGTGATAACATACTTAACAACTTTTTCATATTAATGTCTTTAAAAAGAAAATTCAATCTATTTTTAGATATACTAACAAGGTAATAAATCAAATAAATTAAGGTGTATTTTGAAATCTAATATAACATTTAGAGAGTGCATATTAGAAGAAGACGCCAACAAGGAATGGATGATCCAATTCCCCAAATAAGTTAATGAAAAATAGAGAATATATAAATCAAAACATTGTGAATTTTATTGATGTAGATAAATCATTCACGGTCAACCACAACATGGATGACCATGTTCTGAAAGACACGATAAAAAAGTATGATACAAAAGCAAATTGAAGCTAAATCTACTAAAACTATAATAGAAAAAACTTAATATAGAGAAACAAATTGAGATAATCTAAAATGATAAAAACCTAGTATATATCATATCGCATAAACTTTATAAGACGTAATGAAATAAATAAGAGGTTGCTTCCACATTTCTTCCACATATTTAATGTCACATAAGTGTCTCACATTGTAATAATCACTAATAGGATTCTGTAACTTAAGACGATGAGAAATTTGAACAAATTACATAAAAAAAAAAAAAAAAAAAAAAAAAAAAAAAAAAAAAAAAAGCCAGCATTTGAGCCAAGTCCCGGAAAGTAGCAACGAATTTTCTTTTTTCCTTTTCCCACTCTCAGAAAGAATCTCTCATTTAATTATTTCATAAACACCCGAAAAGTTATAATGACTTTTCCTAAGAAACAAAATTCATAAACTTATTTTAATTGGAACGTGAAAACGTCGCATAAGTTACAAGCTACTTAGCAAACCTAAATTTAACAATTGTAATTGTGGAGCTTGTAACAAAATATGAAATAGAAAAACTAGCTATGATTACCAAACGAAAAGTGTTGCTAAAAAAAAATAAATAAAGAAAACCACAACATCATAGTAGGGTGATGTGTCGTATGTGTGAAATTAAATCTAAGCATTGAGGTGTGCGGGCACTTCCCCCTGGCGACTGGTAAGCTTTTTAGTTGGTTTGTCCCTTCTCACTTTTTAATAACAAACTCGTTGGGAAAACTGTCCTATAATTTTTTATTTTAACAATAATAAAATAAATGTTGCTCGTCGTGGAGCTCAACACTTCCACGTGATCTGCATAACATCAGCTTCCTCTCTCTTCGCTGACTAACCATTGTGTTATTATTTCATATACCTCTTAGATGAAGCGGACATTTTTTCCATATTTCTTTTTTTTAAATTTAAAATAAAACTAGAAAAGATAGATCTGAGGCACCGACAAATTCTAGGATTTATAGGTTTTTTTTTATAATTCTTTTTGTCGATAATTAGTTTAGTTATGATTTTAACTCAAATTTGTGTGACTAAGAATTCGTTTTTAACTAAATGTTATTAACTATTTGAAATCAACTGATACAATTGTTTTTGACTAATTTATTAATCAGTAGATGGTATTTTCCTTAAATACACTAGCTATTTTTTTTTAATAAACCAAAAATTAATAGTTGTCTTGAATTCGTATTTGGTAAAAAAAAAAAATATTCTTTTCATGATTGATAAAATCACAAACCGAGCTTATGGGGGATATAGACAAGCTAATTATAGAAAGACGATCTCACGATCAATGAGAATCACGAGATTTTCGTGTAAAATTGAGAATATATCTCTGGCAACTTTTGTTTCCATGTTTTATTTATGTATGATCTGGCTCTTGTAAATCTTTTATTAAAAAAATGTAACATAAGAAACATGCATTCTAATAAGATACTTATTTTTTAAATGATAGAACATGGCTGTTTATTAACTTATAGCCCATATACTTATTGATCCTGCTAAAATATAAAGTAACATCTTGATACAATCTTAGAATATTCTTTGTATTATATTACAATGACTTTTATGTTATAGTATAATTGTACTCTCTTAAATTATTTCTTATGATGAAATTATATTCAAAAAATATCTTAGAGTATTTCTTATTGTTATTATTATAATTATCATTATTATTTATTATTTATTTTCTATTTATTTAAGATTGAGTCTATATATTTTGATAAATAGATATTAATATTGAATTTTGTAAATTAAATTAAATATTAAATTATTATTAATAATATACTCTTTCTTTTATCTAAAATTTTGCAACTTCAACTAATCCAAATAACTAACATACAAAAACTGTAAATTGATTAGTAGCACGTAGAAATTCTCAATTCTATCGTGTTTCCATTTTAACAAAGTTACAAAAGGATTAAACACAGTTTGGTGTGATGTGCATAACATTGTATACAAGTTTATTTTCAACATTAAATTAATAAGTCCATATTTTATTTGATCTTAATGATGAGATTTATTGAACTCACTCATGGTCCAATCCCTTGTGTACCATAGAATTCAGCACTAAATACATTTACGAAAGAATATTTTTTACCTTATTGGTCGTGCGGGATCATTGATCAGTCCCATTGCAATTCGCAGGAGCTCGGAGCTCAAACTTCTTTGCAATTAAAAATCATACAAGAGATAAAGCATACAAACTTCATTCTTCGTGAGTAATTTGCAACTAGTTTATTCATTGAGACAGTACAAATACAACATATAAATTTAAAATACAATCACTGAATCGTATGAATGAAGAGACACATCTTTGTAGCATCCACACAAACTGAATTAAATGGAAAAACAATGATAAAACTGTGAATCAAAGTACTCAAGCATCAACTTTCTGATTTGGCTTGAAGACATTCTCAATGAGTGATTCCTTAATAGACAATAATTCAGGAAATTCCGTCTTCAATTTTTGTGCGTCAAGCTCATTGTTGCTTCTTGGAGCAACAATCACCTTGGCTTGTTCCTCAAGAGTGAAGTTCTTCCATGTGAAACTGGAATCGACATACTCTTTGTACATCTGTAAGATTTCATTGTGACTAACAACTCCGGGATTGGTGAAGTTCCAAATTCCAGTTAGATTTCTCTTCGCCATCTCTATTGAGATAGGAAGAAGTTCATCTAAGATAGTCATCGAGTTTGGAATATCGACAACCTTCTCGTATCGAGTGATCTTTGTGATGAAATTGCGAGGGTTTGATAAATCTGATGAAATAGGCATCCTCACTCTTAATGTGCATACATTATCGTAGTTCCTAAGCAGATCCTCTACCTGTTACAATAAAAGGGAATCAGGGTAATTACATATCTTTCATTCTAAAACAAAAATTCAACCTTGTGTTAGAAAGCAAGCAAATAAAAACAAGCTAAGCAACATTAATACACCAAACAAATCAAAACAACAATGTGATTCCATGTATTGCTCTGAAATGGACTGGGATAAAACAAATTAAGATCGAACCATCCAGATTTCAAGCTCATATTTT
The DNA here is from genome assembly GCA_037974875.1 of Cicer bijugum. Lineage (NCBI taxonomy): Eukaryota > Viridiplantae > Streptophyta > Magnoliopsida > Fabales > Fabaceae > Cicer > Cicer bijugum. Next base: position 4,657,412 of record JBBPBT010000347.1, read on the forward strand.
AAATATAATAATAATAATAATTAATTGGACGGTCCATCTGACTCGACTGTAGTGAATCAGTAAGATGTGTATTCAGAGTTGTAAATTGATTTAGATCAGACTGGCACATATTGCACATTCACCAAATAAGCTTCAAATAATCTGTCATTGATGAGATTTGATAACTATGCTGATCGAACTCTCAACAAATACTTATATTGTTAATGATAATAATATTTTATATTTTAATAATTATAATAATTGAATAGTACGACAGATCTAAGATTTAAAAAATATGAAAATGAGACATGATGAGATGAATGCCAACCAAAAAAAAATCCCAGAAAATTCACATTTGAGTGAATAAACATAAGATTCGATAATAAGTGAATAATAGAAATAAATGAGTAACAAGCAATATAGAGAAAAGAATAGAATACCATAGCCTTGGTCTTGGAGTAGAAAGAACCAATGAAATTGGGAGTATCTTGTTCCTTGAATCCAATACCAGATCCAAGGGGATGAGCAGAATCATACTCGAAAATACATCCAGTGGCGAAATTGATGAGAATGAGTCCACGCTCCCGGCACACGTCAGCAAGGGTGAGAGTCCCAGCCACGTTGGCACGGATAGTCTCAACCTTATGAGTCTCACACCAGTCAACATTGGGTCGACCCGTAACACCGGCAGCGTTGAACACGTGGCTCGGTTTAATATCCGCTAAGTCTGATTCAAGAGAAGATCTGTTTTCAAGACGACCCGACCCGTATTCGAATTGGATCCCTTGGGCTGTGCAGATTTTACCTAACAGTCCTCCAATCCATCCGGTTCGACCGTAGATAAGGAATTTGAGAGGCTTGTCTTCCGAGGATGATGATGAACCGTTTGATGGGAATCCCATGATGTAGGATATTGTTGTATCTGGAGTGAGATGAGATGAGAAGAGAAGAGCGAGAGGAAGGGAAATGGTAGAGCTAGATCTGTGCCTCAGTCTTCTCGCTCCTCTTTGATAGGGAATTACACTATCTCTATTGTTTTGCCTTCTGTGCTCAAAACGTTTCTATATATAATATTAACGAATGTATACGGAGAATCGATTCAGCACTCATAATATTCCATTTTTCTTTTTTTAAATTGTCTAATAATTCTCCATTTTATATATAATAATTATACTCAAATTCTCAACTTTTAATATAATCAACTCTTTTTCAATTATTACTATAATCTCTATTTTCCGATATGTTTAGTGTGAAATACGCGTTGCACTTTGAATCGCTTATAAATCATAAATTCATCTTATATAAATATTTAGATATTTGTTCTTTGGTTTAAATAAAATTTATTTTTTTTTAATTTAAGATTTTTTGTTATATAGATTTCAAAATAAGTTGTTTTGGTCTTTTTCATAATTTATAAATTATCTTTTAGAGATTTTAAAAAAAATGAAAAATTGTTTTGTTTTGTCTATTGTAATGAAAATTATTAATTATTTTGTTTAAAAAAAATAATTATAATTTTTTTTTTGTATAACTAATTATAAACTGATCTATTATGCTTAATTCTATTCCTAATAGATATGCAAAAACAATTAAGAAATAATAAAAAGATTTGAACAATTATGGATTTGAAAGAAAGAATATTTGAAATTGGTTGAGGAAAATATTGGAATTTCCATGTCATTTTAGAGAACTTTAAAGATAAAATTATATTTTTATAAGTTTTAAAGTTACGAATCTCAAAAATTTCAAAATTTATCTGTAAAAATATAAAAAACTTAAAATGGACTCAAAGAACCTTATAATCAAGATCAGAATTCTAATAACCAAGTGGTAATAACAAACATTCAAAACAAATTGTATATCCTCTTAGAAATTGAGGAACATTTGTGGCACCAAAGATCAAGAGCCATATGGATTTTTCAAAGTGATAAAAATAATTTGATCAAAAGGCTAGCGGAGGAATTGTATTGACTTTACAAGATATGATGATGATGTTATTACAAAGGATGAGGACAGCGTTGATGCTATTTCCATATTCTACTTCTAAAATATATTGGGGAACCTGAAATGGGACTAGAAATATTCATTCGTGTAAGTGGGAAAAGCCCTGCCACCCTAAGAGTGAAGGAAACGAAGGTTTTAGAAATCTTATGAATTTAATTTAGCAATATTTATGGACAAACAAGTCTAAATGGTTATTCAAAACCCCCTACTTTTTTTTGTCCAAATGTTTAAAGCTTGTTATTACCCTGATTCTAATATTTATAATAATGATGACATAATGGGTTATATACTTGAAGAAGCATTATCCATATTTAGATGGATCATTCAAAAAGAAGGTCTTAAGAGAATTTGGTATGGATCTAACATAAATATTTGGGAGGAAAATTGACTTCCCAACTATTTTCATTTTATAGTTTGGACACCTAAACCTTATAACACTCCTCCAATGTTTCTTAATCAACTTATGCAAAATAATAGAAAAATTTGGAATTCATACCTTTATTATTAAAGTTATTTTATATTAATTTTAAGCTTCCTAATTCAAATTCAACTTATTCATCTCTCTAACATCTAACACTATGGATAATTTAGTTTGAGATTTATATAGAAAATCGGACTATAAATGATTTCACATATGGAATCAAAATCTACCTCATCTTTTGGGTCAAACAGGAGTGATCTTGTATTGGAGAAATCATAAATCTTAAATCTTTAAACAAAAAATTTAGTTTCACGTATTTTCAATGTTAATGTTATGCCAGTCAAATAATACATTCATGGTCATATCATATTGTGTCGTATTATGTTCCCTAACACATTGTTTGGTTGAGGTGAAAGTAAGTAGATAGAAATTAAGATAAGAGAAAGCTCTAATTCGGTTGTAGCATAACAGTGGAAGGAAAGAAGAATAAAACTATATATGGGAACCATTAAAAAATCATTCCTCCAGGTTTTTTGGCCTTTGTTCCAAATCTGCACTTTAATTGCTTGCATTGTACACGTATAGTTGATGCATTGTTCATTTTTTAAAACGTGATATTTAGTACTTTTTCTCCATAAAATGTGCCAATTACTTTTTGACATTACACACAATGATTTTTGTTAAATGCAATGATATTGTGTGGTCTTATGTATAAAAAAATATTGTGTTGTTTGTATTATTATTACTATTATAAATTAATGTGTAGATATTTTTGTATATATTCGATTTTATTTAACAATATCAAATCAGCGTTCTTAGGCCTTTTCTTTGTTATGCATCATTTGAAGAAAGTCTTTCTTTCAATTTCTTTTTCTCATATATATAGGAACAAGAATAGGTTAACTCATGTTTTAGCTATTATTCTTTGGTCATATTTGGTTGGAGGAAACTCCTTTTAACTTAGAGTTGATTTTTATTAGAGGAGTCTCCTCCTCCTACTTTTTTTATAATAAATAACTTTTTTTTAATAAAAATGCAGTACCATTATATTGATTATATTGATTGTACAAGTAAAAATAAACTTAAGACTCTTAAACAAAATTCGAGTTTGATTAGTGAACGAAAAAATTATGATTTAAAGATTTTTTTTAAGGAATTATGATTATTAGATCAGTATCATTAAATGTGGTTAGTCAATTTTTT
>JBBPBT010000347.1:4669531-4685131 GCA_037974875.1 Cicer bijugum
CTTAAAAAATAGTGTAATAAATTTAGGATTCCGTTGAAAAATTGTGTATTAAAATCAATTACTATATTTGACTAATTATGTGAAACTTAAAATTATTACTATAAGAAAAAACTAATGAAATACATATGATTCATTTTGATCATTTATAAATAATTTACAATTTTTCAAAGGAAAATCCTAATTTATACGAAAAAAAAAAACTCAAATATACAATAGATTACTTTATCACTTATTCACCTATGAATTTCTTATAATTTGAAATCGACTTTTTGATCAATTATTTTCATCATTCTTATATTTCTTTAAAGAAATTCTTGCTTCCATTTATCATCACTCTTTCCTAAGTAGTACAGCTTAGATATATATTTGTAACTCGAGGTAAAAAGAATATGCAAAACACCAATTATGAGTACTACTTTTCTGGTGAATTGTGCTTCATCACTTCATTTGTGACTTACTTCAAATATTCTGACATGCTATGACTAATCATCGACTCATGTAAAAATGACTAAGTTATTATTATTATTATTATTATTATTATTATTATTATTATTATTATTATTATTATTATTATTATTATTATTATTATTATTATAAAATCAGTCTAGTTGACTAATAAGAAACGTTTGATGTTTGTCTATGGTGATGCTTCAGTATAAACAAAACGGTTGAACGCTATCAAAGGAAAATCAAGGACCTCACTCCCAACTTCAAAGGATTAATACAAGAAAATACACAGGTAATTAATTAGTTTTTAATTTCTTCTTATATCAAATGTAAGTAAGAGTATCATCTTAAATAAATAAATAAATATTAAATATTGTATAAGTAAGAAAATTATTATATTTAAATATAGCAGTGTTCAACACATTTGTGTTGTGTGATTTATCTTAAACAAATATAATAATCTCTTAAATTGTTCATATATATATATATATATAAATAAATAAAAATAGTGTTAAAAAATTTTATAAATGAAATTCAAAATTTAAATCCGATACATCTATTTTATTTCACACACTTTTGTATATATTTGAGACAAATATATATGTATGGTGTCTTCCAAATGGAGCAACTAGCTTATATTAGCTTATATGTAAATATTTGGACAATGTTAACATTTGTTTTGGGATGCATGTATAACTATAACATGCTATACACAAAATACATACACATTGTAGGTGTAGTTGTGTTATCACTCATGAAATATATATATATATTAAAAAATAGACTAAGTCCTCCAAAATCATATTCCGAAAACTTTCGAAAATGAAACTCGCAAACAAATCCGTAGAGGAAAGGAGAAGGCTTTAAGAAAGAGGAAGGATGAAATGGAAAGAATAAAAGACTTTGCTAGGGGAAGGGTTTTAGAGTTAATTTTTCTTCATAATATAAAATTATTTAATTTTGGAAAATTCAAAAACTATATTGGAAAAGAGTTTTGAAATAATTTGATAAGTTTTTTGAATTTAAGCTATATTATTATATTACTCAATATTAAAAAATATACTAATTATAAGTATTTATCTATCATTCTCAACAAAAATATTCAAAAAAAAATTAAAATTTATCTTTTTTTTGTCATTCTCTGTAAAACCCTTGATGTGTTTTTAGTTTTCTTCTTTTCGAGTTTTATGTATGTAGTATCGGTATTTACACATTAAAAGTGGATGACAATGGGTAGGGTACTATAGTACTCGTTCCCATACCCGGACCCGTACTCTCTTGAGTATCAACTTTAATATTCGTACCCTTACCTCTGGGTACTTAAAGTGTCCGTACCCAGACCAGTTACCTACACTTTAACTAAAAAAAATTGATAAATAATATTATTGTGATTAAATTTAAAAATTATTCAAATATCTTAAATTCAATCATAAAACATTATAAACTAAAATATTTTCTAACTCAAAACATTTCAAATGAATATTCGTTACAATATATATTTAAATATTCATAATATTCTGTGAAGTTGCAACTTGCAAGTCATACGACAATATTATCTGAGATAATTGATACAAAGTTGCAAGTATAATTATAAAGTCACGATTAATAAGATATAACTATTAGTTATAAAACCACAATTATTTACCTATTTATCATAATCAATTCTTAAAAAATTTACAAACGTTTATATTTCAATTATAAATATTGTAATAGTCCAATGATATTAATAAATGTTAAAACATAAAAGAAAACAATTAATTAAAGTGCGGATGCGGGGCGGGGTGGGTACACTACAACATTTTTGCTTTATAACAACATTTAAAAAATGTTGCCAAAACACGAAAAAATGTTGCCAAAGAGAAAAGGCAACATTTTTCACGCGTCTCATATGCGAGCGTTGCCTATTACCTTTGGCAACATTTTTCTCGCACTTTTGGACACACTATTTATAAATGTTGCCTAAACTATAAGAATAGGGAACAATTTTTGAAGGCACGTAAGGCAACATTTATCAATTGTTGTCATATCTGACAACACTGGATAAATGTTGCCTTAAAACAACACACTGAGAACATTAATAAAATGTTGCTAGAGCTTATAGGCAACACTTTTAAATTGTAGTCATATATGTAAAATAAAAAATAAATTTTCATTTTTGTATTATTTTAATTCAAATCATAAATTAGACATTTTCCTCTTATTTTATAATAATAAATTATTGTGTATCTAATTAATTTAATTACATACAAATTGACCTAAAGAAAATATAATGCAAATTTAAATACAAATTATTAACAAATTTGTATTCCAATAAATGGTAGTAAACAAATTGTCTAACATAATTTAATAAAAATTATTACTTAAAGTACTAGTCTAGCAAAATATATAGTTTGTTGAAGTTTTGTTACTTCAATCAATTACATGCCTAATAAAAAAAACATCTTCCCAAAAACCATAATCTAAAATCATCATCTAAATCATTCAAATGTGTCTTCTTCGTATTTATCATCTACATTGTCATCTTCAAATTTGTCATTTATGTCATCCTCTTCAAATTCATCGCTTTCATCGTCAACTTGAAATGATTCACCATCATTTTCATTGATACCTTGGTGCATAATAAAATAAAAAGTAAACATATGATGAAAACTGAAACGCAAAATAGAAACAAATAACACTTGTAAAACAGAATCACGTAAAATGCAAACAAAATCAGAACCGCCAGTAGAAACTAAAAAATGCAAAACAGAACTTGACATAAACATAACCATTAACAACAAGCAAAATAGTGATGCACAAAAAAGCTAGCAAAACACACAAACAGAATTGCATGCAAAATAGAATCAGATATAGAACCAAGGACACTTGAGAATGGACAAGAGATATGTGTTGGCAAAATTAACAGCACTAAGGTATAGGTTGAAAACAAGGATAGTCATGTACCTTTAAATCTTTTCTTCCATTTAGTATCAATGGGTCTATTTTTAGGCATTTCTTTGATTATTTCTTGAACAATGTATCTGCCTTGAAAGTCTGCATCGCTTGAGTCATTTAGATATGATCGGCACTTGATAATGTTGTCAGTTCAAAATCAATTGATCTACTCCCATCCTGAAACCAAGTCCACAGTACTACAAAATAAAAAACAAATATACAAATAAAAACCAAGGATTCAATTAAGCCATGTATTCCTCCTAAGTACTAAGGGTGCAACTGTAAGCTCAACATGATTATTATATTTCAAAAACATTCTAACCATATGAATTTTGAAAGAAAAAACAAATAAGACATGAGATTGAAAATTAACCCGTTCTCTATTGAGAAAGAACTCCTCCTCGTTAGATTCAACAGTAAGCAAATAGGCATCGTCTTCTAACCCTCCCAACTCAACTTCCTGGACTGTATCTTTACCAAAGAATGCATATTGTGATGCATCAAAAACAGTACCTCCTGCATAACAAAAACTGCATCAAATACAGTTTACCAATTTCATAGTGCTACTTAACATGAAAAGTACATGTAACAATGTTGCACTTGCATATAGCAGAGAATTTCCATGTGACCATAATTCCACCAAACCAAAACAAAGGCTACATAAGCACAGAGAATTCCCATGTGACCATAATTCCACCAAACCAAAACAAAGGCTACATAAGCACAGAGAATTCCCATGTGACCATAATTCCCGCCAAACCAAAACAAAAGCAACCTAAGCACACCACCAAGTATTAAAAATATATTTAGCTGTTTCAAAGTTTATGAACAATAACTTTCAATTTGAAAAGCAAGAATACACCATTGGAAGTACAAACAAAGCATCTTTTACTCAGAAAATTTAGAAGATATTATTGCAAATAATATTATATAAAAAAGCATTGATAGAGGGAGAAAATACTACTAACCACTATTACTAAGCCGTATTTTGATCAGTTTTGTGGCCAAATGAAACTGTTCCAAATCATAAATAACAGTAACAAGCTCGTTGCACACAAATTAAAGATATAGCAATATTCAATTATAAAACACAATTTTCATCAACTAAACCAGCCAATCACAGCATAAACACAAAGATTCCAACAAAACAACAATAATTCACACAGAAATAAGTTTTCCTTTAGCTATTTTACTCCAAAAAAAAAAAAGTTCTTCTTATGCTACTCTAAAAACCATACAATAACTTATACATTAAACTTAATTATGTGAATTCAATATAATAAACAAATAAACCACTCGAAATGCAAAAAGAACTAACAATAAAGCACTAAACAATGCAACAATTTACCTAAAAACTCAAATTAAATTACTGGCTAAAAAACCAGATCTATACGACCAAACTGAATCAAAGAACACAAAATCAAATACCCATTAAACACAAATGAATTGATTCTACGAATATGAAGCAAACCTGTGGGAATTACATCCCCCAATTGCCTAAGATCCCGAGTGTTAGAACCTCCATCAATATCACCCCCACCACCAAATCATCAACCATAAAAACGCTAAAGGATCAGAGATTCGAAGCGAAAAGAGAACCAATGTTATATTTTATGGTGGAAAAAAGAAGGAGGAAGAGAAAGAATGAAACGAAGTTAGAATAGGATGCCGTTGTCGTATCGAATGTTCTATTCGAATGAGGATGTCGCCGGCATTGCAGATTGTGAACATAGACGAAAATAAGAAGGAAGGAGATGAGTCGCATAAGGGTTTCTGTTTTTCCTGATGTTCATTCCCTTTCTTCTTTTTTTCTTTATTAAAGAGTTCTTCCCTTTCTTTTAACTAAAACTAAAATAATAATAATAATAATAATAATAATAATAATAATAATAATAATAATAATAAGTTAATAAGTAAATTTTATTTTATAGTTTCTCTTATTTTTGTAAACTAAAATGATAATGCTTAGTAAAAATAATTTTATTTTGTTTATAAGTTAATAAATTTTTGTTTTAAATTTGAATAAAAAAAATAATATTTAAAAATATATTTGAAAGAATTCATCCCGCAAAAACTCTCATCAATGTTAAATTTTTTAAGCAATATTTTAAAAATATAATTTTTTGTTCAAAGAAAGATAACAATTGAAAAATGTTCCTAAAAATAGCTAAGGGAACAATTCTCATATATTGCCAAAATGTTATACAGAGACATTTTAAAATTGTTCCCATAAATATTTTAGGGAACATTTATATGGTGTTGCAAGAATAGTGATAACAACAGATATAAAATGTTGACTTATCTATTTTTAGGCAACACTTTATACATGTTACTTAAAAAACTGTTGCTAGAGACAACAAATGTTGTAGTGGTACTACTGTATTCGTCCCCACATCCATACCCGCTTAATTTTGTGGACAATTACCCGTCCCCATGCCCATACCCATTATACGGATTTTTACCCTTGGGATTTTTTTTGCGAGTACACACTGAGTATGGGTCTAATTGTCATCCCTACTTGAAACACGCTTAGTATTTATATCGGTCATTATCTAGTTTCTAGGGAAAAGTTCACTTTAATATGATTTTTTTTGTCTAGCATTTTAATATGAATCTTTATTCACTAGCATATGTCAAGAAAAGGCAATTACATTTGGAGGCTCAAAACCATGGTTATCAAATTGTGAATTAGAATAATTAATTTATATTCATGAATCAAATCTTATTAAGAATTTGTAAGATACATTGCTGATAAATATATTTTGTTTTAAACTAAAAAAAAATGATAAATTATATATGAACTTTTAAATAATTCATGGTTTAAGTTATACATGAGAAAAATCATTGTGATAAAATAAAAGTAGTTGGCTGCACTAATTCAGGCAGCGATTCATTAAAATGAATGGGATCCATCATATTGAATCAAAATTCATCATAATGAATTGAAATTCAAGATGAGATTCATGTCAAAATAGAGATGTCCACTAAAGATTTATATAGATTGAATTCAATTTAGTATCAAATAAAAATACGAATCACATATATTACTATGATATAAAATTCTAAATATGTTTATGGATAAAAATAATGGCAACGTGCTATATTTATATAAAAAGAGAAGTTTAGTTAAAAAGAATATTTGAAACCTAAAAAGAAGTAACTAACAAGGCTAACAACTAACTAACAAGGATTAAAACAAATTACACAAAATCTCACCAAGATATAAAACTAAGTAACTTCATAAGTCCCTCAAGCTAGAACTCACGATATCAATAAGGTTGGGTTTTGAAACAATTGAAGAGAAAGTAGATGGGTGTAAAGCCTTTGTGTGTATGTCAACAAGTTGAACAAGGATTGTCATCATATGGGCAACATATATAGTGTTGAGGTAGGTTTATAGTTTAGAAAACCCATATATCCCTAAGTTCCAATGCATATTTCCTTTTACTAAGAGAAAACTCTTTTTGTATTGAGAAACTTCAAGATTGAGAATGAATTTGAGAGAGTCTAAATCTTTGATTTGAAATGGAGAATGAATAAAAGCTTTGACAAAATTGATTCTTTTAAATGATTACTGGTTTGAACGATGTCTTCTACACAAACAAAAATAAACTCAATATAATGATCAAAATATTTAACAAATAGTAGTTTGAATAAGATTGAAGATATCCTATCCTAAAGAAATAAAAGCATGATATAATTTTTGGATTCAATGATTTCTACTAGCTTGCTTCAAACCATGAATTGGTTTAGTACCAAAATCAAATAGCCCATAACCTTTAACATGAACCTTATGTCTCAAAACAATACATTTGCAAGTCTTAAATTGAAATTTAGTTCTATAAGTAGATATAATTGATGTAAAACAAAGACAAACAAATACTCTCAATCGAGAAAGATTTGATTCTCCCTCATGCACTAAAAATTAAGGAGATATATTATGCAATTAAGACGGAAATAAAAGACTTCTTCTAATATTATTTAAGATCTGTTGATACTTTCATTCAACCACTTCATTTTATTAATATTCAACCACTTCATTTTATTAATGTTTTAATGTAACAAGTATAATGCAAATTTTTTTATTTTCTTTGCGGTATGAGATTTAGGGTGAGGGAACGATACACCAACTTTAGAGTTGCTTACAAAAAAATTTATAGTACTTAATTTTATTTAACTTATTTATAGTAAACGCATGACTAACTACTCGGACATGATATTCAACAAACTCTATGGCTTATTGATGAGTGATTGAGCGGGAAATAAATTTCGTTTTCCCGATTTTTTTTACGTGCAGCATCTAAAGGAATGTGATAACAACGCAACGAAGAAGATCGAGCACTTAGAACTTTCCAAAAGGTTTTCAAAAACCAACTTTCTTTAATTTGGTTTCATTTTGACTACATGGTATTTATATTGAGAAAAAAGACATGAATCATTATATATTCTCAGCATAGGATATTTTCATTCCATGTATTGTAGGAAGCTGTTGGGAAATGAATTGGATACATGTGCTATTGACGAATTACAACAGATTGAAGAACAAATCCAACGTAGCCTAAGCAAAATTAGGGCAAGAAAGGTATCCAATTTCACCAAGTTTATAGATATATAGATTTCTATATTGCTACTATACTGGATCAAGACAAGTGCCATATTTTTTTATTGTTAAGTTTCAATAAAGAATAACTATGTGCTGTCTATGCTCAGAATCAATTGTTCAGGGAGCAAATTGAAAAGCTCATAGAACAGGTAATAATAATGTTACTATAATTAGTAATTGCACTATTTCATTCAATTTATTTTGCATTGCTTAGTAGAATTGTCATATTTATTGCTCTCACTTAATTCAGGAAAGGTATCTACTTGAAGAAAATAGACACTTACGCGATAAGGTAATTAGTCTTTCTTTGTTTCTAAATATAAGGACTATTTGATTTAAATCACGAAAATTAAAAAATTAGTAATAGTATAAAATTTGCTGAAATTTCATATTATTTGAAAATTCTATATAAGGTTAAATTTTCCCTTTGTTTCGCCTTGATTAAAAGCTAATTTCTAACATAATTTCATTGTTGTATTGTAGTGTCGGATTGAACAAGATAATGAACTCATAACAGAAAGGGTGCAGGGCGGGGAAGTGGAGACAGAGTTGTTCATAGGGCGACCTGAGAGAAGAATGGTTTGACAGCTGAAATAAACCACCAACATAAATAAATAGATCTAATAATGTTTATATATATGGGTGCGTAATCTAGTAATGTCCATTGTAAATGCTCACCAGCATCATGTTACGTATGTCTAATTAAGATAATGAGTAGATCTTGCTGTCCTGTCTAGTCAAATAATTTATCTGTCACGGACGTACTCAAAAGCTGTAATTTGTCCGATTGAAAAGTATCAATATTGGATTTTTGTTGTGAAAATGGACTAAAATAAAACAATAGGAAACAAATAATTAGATAGTGTATAGTACAAATTGGCGGTGGCACACGTATATTTGGCGCACATGAGAGGCATGTGTTGAATTATGCCCACTAACTCATTTATACCTGCCTTGAACATATTTCGTAGGCTTGAACCCAATTAGCTAAAGTGGGAATCTTGTTTCTTTTACTTTGCTTGTATCTAAGGTGGTAATCTTGTTTATTGTTAAAAAAGCTGAAGAATTTTTTGAGGTTAACGTGTTGTTAATCTCAATAAAATTGTTGAAAAATATGAACAGTAAAGAATTTTATTGTTGTTCTAAAATAGGAATTTCACTGACCTTACCCTTAAACCAACCAGCATAGAACACGTTTATAGTTAAGCTAATGTTTATGCCAAAGTGAGGCACAATATTAATCAAGTTGGAGATTGTGGAGGGACCCATAGCTGGAGCTTGTGACTTGCGACTTATGGATTCTATTCTACAGGCCAGGATGATCCTATCAAATAATTAGTAAAGATTCTATGCAAATTGCACTAATGTATATAAAAGAAAGACAAATATATACATTTGCGTGAGAGAGAGTAAAATACAACCACCTATCATCACGAGAAGACTTTTCTAGCAATAAAATATAGTATAGCTAAACGATCCTATTAAATATCTAATAGATAAAGGTGCTTTAAATAAAATCAATTTTCTTGTCACTTTTAGTTTGGTAGAGCATCCATACATCACTTTAGTTTAGGTGCGAGGTCAAAAACACCCCCACCTCTGATCCGGTTCAGAATAGAAAATGTTATTCTAAAGTTACACTAACTTCAACATACCCTTACATTGGGTAATAGGCCACAAGTTGAGAGCATAGCATCGAAACCATGATTTCAAATAAACTTTAACAAACCATCAGAAGTAATTGAATAGGGTGGAAAGAGCAAAGTATTGATATACCACTGTCCACTCCTAAGAAATAATGATTTTATATACAACTGCTATTACAAGTTAGTTAAGGATGTTTTCTCTGTGGACTCATGTTAAAATTAGAATGCAGGAGAACACTATAAAAAATAACCAAAAAGAAGAGAGTAAGAAAAAGAAAACAACTTGGCTACAACTCCATCGATAGATGTATAATAAGTTCTCAAGACAATAAATTACCAATTTTGTTTTCAGCTTTTTCATTTCAAAATAAAATTAGACTACACATGAATGCATGAATATCTATTACTGGCAGCCACATAAAAACTTTTATAGCTCCCAGCAAGGCTCTCCAGTTGGTAAAACTACTTTGATTGTGTTTTTTATACTAGTTTTTCCACTTGAAATTCAGCTCTGCACAGCAACCCAAACATAAAAATATGGCACATGGTTGGACCGAAATGCCAGGAGCGATCACCTAATAGTAGTTCTTCCAAGAGATAATGCTCCGATTTCACTTTCAGTATTCTGCATTGTACACACCCATTTGTCAATTAACATATAATCAATGAAATAATCCAGAAGAATAGTCAATTTATATACAGAAGAATAATCCATATGTCATTCACAGATAGCATTTACCCCACATATATATCCAAAATACCGCTTTAGTCACATACTAACTTTACTGAGGTTGGTAGGAGTTGTTAGTTGATTAACCATCTTTTTAAACACATGCTTCCAACCATATAACTGATGAATTTAAAAGGAATAGGCATCAAATTTGTCATTTAAACTTTTGGTTATATAGGTAATTGACAATTGATCAGTCTCACATATATGAGGATATGCAAGGAAATTTTTACAAGCAATAGGTATTATTTCTCTTGTATACTCTATCTCTTTCATGGCGCTAACAAAATAAATAAATAAAGCAAGGAAAGCTATGTCGGTCATCTTCATGAATGCAAAGCAACTTATAATTAAAAGTCTCAAAACAAAACAAAAAACACAAGAAAGAAGAGAAAATAATACAGCAGCCGTTATATAAAACTATTGAAGTGAATTAATGTAGACTATCTCCTAATCACCTGATCCAGTCATATTTAAGGGAGTAGAGAAATAGTTCCAGGAATAAAAAACAAAAATATCCGTAAATGAAAATAGGCAGAACCAGGGGGTGGGACATAATTTTTCTCCATCATTTAATGAATCATTTACCTGTGATTTAGGGGAAGGGAATACATTCCAGAACCTAAGCGTTTCATCTCCAGCTCCAGTTACAATAGTCTGAAATAGTATAACTCATCACAATCAGGAATATAACATGGATGATAAAAAAAATCTGTCATACATTCTGAGTAATCCAGAATGAGGGTTGGGTGAAAGAAACACTGAAATACCTGTCCATCGGGAGAAATGGCAAGATAAAGAACCCTATAAGTATGGCCCGTAAGAGTTGCCAACTGCATCAAAGGACATAGAAAGATGGTAAAACTTGTATAAGTTAGGTGAAAATAAAATGCATACATTTAATCACAGAAGACGCTCTGTACCTTTGACATGGTGGGGTATCTCCAAACAATAATCTGGTTCTGGGAGTAGCCATGTGTGCTTACTAGTTCATTGACATTTTTGGACCAGACGAGATTGCAAACCTGCCAAATATATAGGTTGAACATCATTTGATTTGTGTCAAGAAAGAGAAAAAGAAGAGGAGAAAACACTTTAATCCCTGAGTCAATATGCGAAAGCAAATGCCAAGTATTCTGAAAATTTATGAGCTGAAAAATAACTTCAAGAATCTAACTTTTGCAGTTATGAATGGTAAACCAACAAGAATTAAGATCGCTTTAGTTTTATTTAGGAATTTTTTGACAACCTTTTAATAGTGTAAGAAACAGTAGACATGAGCCATTTTCCGAATAATGTCTGCGCAACATTCTACATATGATAAGTTCTATTTACTCTTTTTACTTTCGATTTCGTAGATTTTGCTTTGGCAGTTTGTTGTTATGAGAAATTGAAATTGCCTTCCATCTAGGGAACATTCGGCTTTGCAAGGCCAATCAATTACCGGTGCAGAATAACAGCAAATATTGAAATGCAGTGCATATGTATGAAAGTATAAACAGGTTAAGAAGCACTCTACTCTTACCTGACTTCCAGTGTCCATACAGCTTAAGTGTGAGTTTGTGGTTGTATTCCAGAATCGAATACATCGGTCTGCAGTTCCTCCTCCAGATGCAAGAAGTCCATGAAGATGAGGAGACCATGCAATAGCTTTAACAGCTGCTGTGTGCTCACAGTACTTCAGGACAGGCTGGGTCGAGTGTTGATTCCAAACAAACAACTGCAAAGATATGAATTAGTGACAATGCAGGAGGGGGAAAAAAGACCAACAACACAGTTGGATAGTTCAGATAATTGATTAAGTTTGCAATTGCATACTCTGTTGTCATTTCCTCCAGATGCCAACTCACGGTTGTCATATGACCACTTCAGTCCACAAACCTTTGAAAAATAAAAAATCCAAAGTCAAAATCATGATGGGAATGGGAGAGCATGTACAGTGATGAAGCAAGGAAACAAAAACAAAATCTAACCTCTGATTTATGTCCTGACAGTTTACTAACAAAATCGTCTTGTGTGCGTATATCTCGTTGATAAATATTTTTATCCCGGCCACCAGAAGACAAAAGAGACGAGCTCCAAGCCAAGGCCCCAACGCGTAACCGATGACCCTCCATAGATCTTATCTTCTTGCATCGAGATGCATCCCAAATCTACATGGATATTAGTTAGAAGCCAAGTTTTAGTTAATTTGTCATGAAGTCACTCACTCTCCCTTCTCATCGTTTTGGCTTTTAAGACTCGGTTCCAGTCAACGTCAATTAGTATCAAAATTTAGACTATTGACTTTTTTAATTTAATGGGAATGACACAGAAACACGAGTGCCACATGGGCTAATGGAGAAACCTATACAAAGCAAAAATGTTCAACAATCAAAATGTAATTTAAATTTATAAATATGTGAATGTTATAAAGTCAAATGGCGGATGTGTTGGCTGGTATACATTTCACCATTAACCCATATTTATTGTAACAGAACTCTGATGATCAAGAAGTAAAGAGTACCATGAAGTTCAGGTATAGACAATTGATAGACATAATACACAACGCGACACGGCAAGTCACGACAAAGACAGAGCAAAACGACAAAAGCTAATCAAGGATCCGACAGGGTAACAGAACTCTGATGATCAAGAAGTAAAGAGTACCATGAAGTTCAGATAGAGACAATTGATAGACATAATACACAACGCGACACGGCAAGTCACGACAAAGACACAACAAAACGACAAAAGCTAATCAAGGATCCGACAAGGTAACAGAACTCTGATGATCCAGAAATAAAGAGTGCCATGAAGTTCAGATATAGACAATTGATAGACTTAATACACGACACGGCAAGTCACGACAAAGACACAGCAAAACGACAAGAGTAATCAAGGATCCGACAAGGTATAAACATATATGTTAAAAAGGTATCTTACATCAATATACATAACTGCATGACCAAGCATTAAAGCATCATTAAATGTATTAAAAGATACCCTTTTAGAAGGTAGTCTATGCCGACTGAGTGGGAGTGTTCCCCAAGAAAGGAATTTAACTAAACCTTGTATCTCCAAAAGCAAGTGAAAAGAAGGGAACAAAAAAGATAATGATGAAATTCTCTATCCTTCCAATTTCGTACATCGCCAATAATACCATGTAATGAAAATAAATGGTTAAAATGGTAAAATTAATAAGGAGAATCTTTAATTTTAATTCTAACTACCCAAAACAAACATATCTTTACTAATTAATTTTCAAAGATGAACAATCTGATCAAAGAAAAGATCGTCAGAATACGTTCCATTATAACGCTTCCTTGATGACTTTTAAAAACATTTACACACTCCATTCAGTATAATCTAGACCAATTAACTGTGAATAACTCGCAATTTGACACTTTCTTAATGCTAAGAGTCTGCCCAGGAAGCTCCCTGTCCCCAGAAAGGCTCAGGTTACCTACAGGATAAAGGACGTGTTGCAACTAATTGAGCACCTTTTGTAGCTATCTTCCATCACTTACCATCTACAATAGCAAGTTCTTATCAATTTCTCTACATTATTTTTTCTCTCGAACCTAAATGAAGGACTGCATCATATTCACACTATACCACAATGCGCCCTTCATTTTGCTGTTTTTCTTTCTTCTTTTAAGCAGATGGTGTGCTTACCAAATAAATTGGGGTTACAGAATCAGTAAAAGCTGCTAATCCACCACCATTTAGAATGCTAAAAATGGATATAGCACTTTTTCAAAAACACGATATCACATGTTGTTTTCATTCATATGCAGAGTTCTTCCCCAAGGGGAAAAAATATAATTTTGCTTAACAGAGAAACAGAAGTAGTATTTGAAAGCAAAATAAAACACACAAGAAAAACCAAGCAAGAAAATCTTAGCAAATAAAAAAAAGAATCGCAACCTTACGCAAAAGTGGCTGAGATATGTAATCAGCATTAGCACATAAACTCTTACCTGAACTTTACCATTGCTAGTTCCAACAGCAAGATGAGTACCACGTTGAGCCCAGCCAACAGAACAAACGCAGTCATCAACCCCCAAATCACATAATTTAGTTACCTGTAAAAACCAAATCCAAATGGAATTAATAAAAATAAAAACTTTCAAGCTACAATCTGCATAACCCTATCTGACAACCACAGAAAAACTGAGCACACAAATCACATGCAAAAAACCCACCTTGCTGCTACAAGCATTCCAGAGATAAACACAATTTCCCAGACCAACAGCCAACACATTGTGCGATGACCAATCCACGAGATTCAGATAAAAATCATCTTGCAACGCAGGTGCATCCAAAACCTATCAAACACCGCCACAAATTTTAATCTACGTTAACATCAATAAAAAAAAATAAACCTAAATCTACCACATTGAAATCAAAATTAAAATCAGAACAATTAAAAAAAAAAAAAAGATTAAATTAAATTCACCTTATAAGGCGATCGAGGAACCTTCCTCGGAGCCTTAACCGGACTATGATTAACGCCGGGAACAACATCGTCAGACATAAACGGAGAAAGCGAATGCATTGACTGACGAGTCTCCGTCTTGTAACGGAAAATGTTCCTGCTAGGAAGAGTCATCGACGGCGAGTTTCTCTTCTCAGGCGTTATCGGAGCCGCAACACCGGCAACATCCGGTCCAAACAAAGCGGTACGGAGGAGAGTGGTGTATGCGCTAGAACTATCCTCACGTCCCTCAGTAGGTGTGTTGATATCAAAGAGAGCGAATTTGGAAGCAGATCTACTAGGAATGAACCTGTCAGAGTAGATTGTTCTAGAAGGTGAAGAGTAGTGATTTGAGTTAATCATACGGTCGACATGACGTAGGCTTTCCGGTGAAGGAGAAGGAGGTGGAGATATGGCAGAGGGAGGTGGATTGCGGTTACCGGTTGATCCGTCCATGGCGGATGCTGTTAATTTTGCCGGGAAAATAACGCAGTAAAAGATTGAAGCTATTGTATTGTGTTCGGTTTATATTTTATTATTTCATTATAAAAAAACAATTTTGTGTCTTGAATTCTGTGCAGAGGGGTTTTTCTTTTCTCTCTTCTTTCTTTCTTCACACTGTCCCACCCTCTGTTTCCTCACTCTAAACTCCACCTCCCTCAATCTCTTCTTATACACTTTTTTTTTTCTTTCACTTATGATGACGATACAAAAAGAACAGATTATTTTTTTGTCTTCTTATTTTTTTTTATTTTTTTTGTCTAAACGTTTCACTTTTTTT
>JBBPBT010000347.1:4691650-4706340 GCA_037974875.1 Cicer bijugum
TTAAAACTAAAAACTACTGCATTGAGGAATTTTCAAATCCATTTATAAATTTTTTAGTCAAACCCATTTATATTTTAAAATATAAATTTTTTATAAGTTAAATTCATGCACTAGATTTTACGATCTAAATTTCTTTAATAAAAAAAAATTGTTTAAAAATTTATTGTTCATTTAAGTTATATGACTGTTTTAATACTAATACTATGATATATATCAAACCCACGTAAAATTTTAAATCAAAATCACATTTTGTAAAAAAAACATTAAAACTAAAAATTATTTCATTTAGGGATTTTCAAGTTTATTTATTAATTTTTTAGTTTTAAACTCAAAAAATTGAACTCAATTAGAAGTTTCAACACTGGGACACAATCCGAAAAGAATATATATATTGTCAAAGGATTATAGTTTTTAACAGTATATGGTTGGTAGTGACAACCTGACCTGACCAAGATTCAATTTTATAAAGTGTTTTTTTTTTTGACTAAATTATAAAGGGTTGTTGTAGATATGTAATTTTACTAGAATTATTCAATCCAACAAGATCAATCTTATCCTATTTTTTTTAATACAAACATTTTTTTTTGAAAATAATATGAACTCAAACATTTTTTTAGTAGATTAATTTTTATGTTAATATTTTTGAATTTAAATATGTAATCTCACTCTTAAAATTTCTCCCTTTATCTAACTCATTGAAGAAATTAACGCGGGACACATGAACCATAAGCTAGTAATATCTACTTTTTCTAATTAATAATTTCTACTTGAATTGAATAGTCACATAACCAAACCCATCAATGAAAAATGTAACAAAAAATATTAATTAAAAAAACACAAAAATATATTCTCACACATTGTTTTTTCAAGCATGGAATTGAGATAAATATTATTGTCCTTCTATCTTAACTCACTTGTGAATGGATGTGAATCATTATTTGAAATATGGGTGTTTATTTTAAAACAAACATTCACTGTATGGTCAAACTTGTTGAAATAAGTGTAGGTTCTCAAACTTTTTCTCATGAACTTTGACCTCATACACATTACACTTTGCACGATTTTCGACTCCCATGAGCAATTCATCTAAGACATTACCATCGTATTGCGTCTACCTCATCAAAGACTTTACCGATCATCATCAATTAGAAGAATTATGATTCCATTGATGAACCCTAAATTTTTTTTTTGAAACCAAGAGCCACACACATATAACGAGACCAAAAGTGATAATTGTCACCGAACAAATGAGGTATGATCAGAGCAAGACCAAAATTGTTACTCGGATGCATAGAGAATAATAGGTCAAAAATATCTTGTTGGTAGCAGTGATGGGATGACATCGTATGATTAAGTTGCATAGGAGGTGGTAGAGACAATGTGGGTGGTTTAGTCAAAATAGAGGTTTTGTCAAAACATACATGATAAACAAAAAAAAGGAGAATAAGAGAAAAAAGTTTAATTCGATTAATGGCTCATAATGCAATGTGAAGAATGATGAACTGATTGTAAAAAATGGTGAATCGTTGTGAATTCATTCATGAGAAAAAAAAAAAGAGAGAGAGAAACAAATAAGTTGAAATACCTCAATCAAATTAAATATGAGTTATCTATTTACAAAAAGAAAATAACTCATTTTATAAGAAAAACTAACTAAGTAATTTTTTATTAAAAAAATGGGGAAGAGAAAAAATTTATTAATCAAAGTGATCGATTTACAATTAAACTCAATGTCTTAAGTTGCAGGGTTAAACTCTTGTCACCGAACTAACTAACTAGATAAATAATACTAATAAACAACTTTTTTAATTTTCACTTTTTCTACACAGAATAAAAAAAAGTTTAAAAACGACATCATTAATTATTTTTCATACTCATTCAACACACTTCTTTTAGACTAAAACTTGATGAATTATCATTTTGCGTTTATTTAAGCAACACAATATCTCAAGATCTCGTGATGAAATAAAATAAAGAGACTACTTTTGTGATTCAATTAAAATAGGAGAACAATTAAGTAAATTTATTTTTTATACTATCTTTCAATGATTACTATATATACAACTTCTAAAATATTATTACATTTTGGATTGATAATAATAAAAAACTCACTAAAATAATTTATCTTAATATGTATAAAAAACTCACTAATATTATTTCGTAATATTCTTAATATGTATAAAAAAATTCTAACAATATTCATTGTGAGAGATAAGAAGTATCATGAATCATGTGTCATTGAATTTAAGCACGTGGGATACATCAAAGATTGCTGTAAAATTTGTGAAAATGCCAGCCTTTTATATAATGATGCCATGCCAACAACCTATTTAAAGAGTAATACTATAACAAAATAATTTCAGCAACAAATGTATAGGAATGGATTGGGATATATAGATGGTGAGAAAAATACAACACAAACCACATCACAGTATGGCATTTCAAGTGACGATACGGCACATATAGTAAGCTTTTGTCTTTTCCTTGCATTTTTTAGATTGGGATTGGGAGTAGGTGACTATTGTAATGTTCTAACCGCTGCTATTTTTCTAGTATTGTTTAATGTAAATAAAACAATGCAATCGATAGAGAAAAAAGTATTAATAAACAATGTTTAAATAAAACAAAACATTCGATAGAGAAAAAAAAATTAATATTTGAAAAGTGGCTGCATATCAAGTAGAAAAAAATGTTCTGTAAAACAAAAAGGTAGACAAAAAAGGTGGGTTAAGTATATTTTTAAGTTTCCCAACCTATAATATATTGTCTTTTAGAATTAATTTGTTTTAGTTATCAATTTTTATAATTTTTTTTGTTACATAATTTTTATAATTATTTAGAGTGGTGAATTTTAAGTTTTGTGTCATGGAATAAATACATAAATTATTTTTTTATTTATTCAAAAAAAAAATTAATTAATAAAAACATTAGTCTCTATGCCTAGTTTTTAGGTGCCTCGTAACACCGTTCGATGTGTTTTAGTTTCGAGAATTCTCAATAAATTATCACACGACACAACTAAAATTAAACTCTAATATGATCAAAAGTTCATAAAAAATTGACTTAAATGCTAGCATTGCATTGACTCTAGAGAAGTTGTACAAAGTTCTAGATATCATATTTAATTCAAACCAAAAACAAATTAAAGATAAGAGACAATCTATAATTTTTAAGATGATTAAATTCAACCCAACTAGGGTTCGAAAACAAGGAATATAATAACTTGACTGTGTGAGACATAAATGCATCTACACAAGTCATTATGTAATGGTATTAGGATAATAGTGCAACTAATTGACTCTAACACTTGTTTGTAAATCTTATGGACACTAATGAACATATGCGGAACATGAAAAATAAAATTTGAGGTGTTACATGAAATATTTAATTTTCAAATCTTCATATTTTCAGTGTGTGAGAATGGATATCAAAATAGTGTATATATCTTTAACAAATAAAGGAATGAAACATTTTGATTAGTTTGCAAGGATTTTGATGGGTGGAAAGATACTTGAGCAAAAGGTTATCAAGTGTGGTTCACTTGCATTTGAAAATATTGATAAGTTACCATTTTACTTATAAATGGTTTAATTTAAAGGCATTTATTGACTTAATTTGGTAACAATCATGTTGATTAGCCTCTAATTTTATAATAATTGTGTAATTTTGAGTATTTCATGAGAGACTAGGGAAATAATACATCTTATCACTTGTTTTGTATTTTTAGAAAAAGATTAGATTGAGAACAATTTTACATGTCAAAGACCAATTCGGCCCGATTTGACTTCATTTTATAGTGTACCAGACTACAAAGATTAGTTCATTTTTCAAATTCTTTTAAGACATGATCTATATTAAAATGTGAGCCAAATGACTCTATCTTTTTTTTTTTTAAATAATCAATATTAATAATTAATTGTTAATTTTGCTAAAAGAATGCATTGAACTCGTGACATTCCTACCACTCCAAATATCTCAAATAATATGTCTCTTAAATTTCACTCATTTGTACTTACTTGAAAATTTCAATTGATTTTTCAACATTTAAAGATTACTCTTTTATATATCTTTTATTTAGTTGATTCTTATTTGATGTAAGACCAACATTCAAACTTTAATTTTTGCATAGTGCTACTAAGTAGTTTGGGGTATAAGGAATCAGTATAGTTGATAATGTGTTATGCCACAAGGTAGACAAAAACCATTATAGTATATGTTGTTTACTCAAACAATGGTACATAGAATAACGTTCTAATGAATGGGTTTGCATTCTGGAGTATTTTCTAAGGTGATTAAAGGCCAATTAGAATAATGGTATACCTACTGAGATGGTGAGAAAATTGGTTGAACATAGTACTAATTATGATTAACAAAGCCTGTCACTATCTGCCACTTTTCAAATAGCGTTCTAGGCTGGATGAGAGGGTGAGGGGTTTGATCTCATCATTTTACAAAACAGGATACATCATGGCTGGTGAATGAACATGAGAAATGGAGTGTATAACAATCAACGTACCATAAAATTAATTTCTCTTACACATATTTTATAACAGCTTACAATGTAAATTTTATGATGATGTTTCAAAAACTAATATAATAAAGTAAAATGATTTTAACTAGAAAAAATTGAAGTCACACTTTAAAAATAAATAATGTTCTAAAAGAGTTTATAAAAATGACATTTCTCACTTTACAAATTAGTTTTGAAACGATGAATTAGACTCATTATAAAAATTAAAGAGATATCAAAATCGTCATTCAATCAAGCCGCACCATTTATATATAGACACCAATATAATAGTACTAAACGTCAGGGGGTATATTAGAAACCAAACCCAATAGGGCTAGATACCCAATAATAGTACTAGATGTGAGGAATAGTGTATTAAGAAAAAGTCAACTGTAAGATTGAAAATAAATGTTACTGAACGTAAAAGATAGATTAGGAAAAATTCAATTCTCACGTTAGAAACAAATAGAAATTTAAAATGGTTTATAAAGAGCATATATGTGTAAAAAAAATTACAAAGTCAAAGCATAGCAATTTCTCTCTTCATTATATTGCTATATTGTGTTCATTTCAGCTATGCAAAAACTAACAAATAGTCTCTTGAAAAATTTACTACTAGTTTTGTGGAAAATTAATCACAAACAGGTAAAACTAACCGTGGTGTTTAAACAAGTAAATGAAAAAGGATGAGTGTGATGGTGACATGTTAGACATTAAAGGAAATTGGCATGGGTTGAATAGGTTAATCCAGCACCCCAATTGGTAGGAGCAACATTCCATGCTATTACAGTTTCTTTGGTGGTGTAGGAAGTAATCTTGAAAGAAAGAGTTTGGCCACGAAGTGTTGCAAATGCTTGGTAAGAAGCCCCCCAATTGTGACTCATGCTAATCCACCCTGTTCTGCTTCCTTTCACCCACATGTTAGCAATATCTCCTCCACCCCCCACATTCATCACGTATACCAATAGCCAATATCCATTTCCTTGGAAAGAGAATCTAAGCCCTTCCCTCCTTGCGCAAGGTACTCTAAGATATTCAAGTTTTATCAACAAATTAAAACCACGCACATATCACTTGTTTTAAGTTAAAATGAGCGATCTCCATAAAAGATAAATGATACATGATAAATAAATTAAGTGTATTTTTCATCTAATTTGAATTATTTGTGATCACGAAATCACATAAATATCCTTATATGATAATCGGGTATAGAACTATTCCCATTTCAACTATCTATTTTAAACTCGAATTAATAAGTTACAATATGAATTATTCAATTTTGATCGGGTAGTTTAGATCACATGATTGTGTTAAATGTATGATTATGCGACAATGAAAAATCATAATAATACATTCACGCAACCATATAGCTGACAATTTGGGTCATCTGACATCTTGTGTTTTGACTTTATATTTTAACTCGAATAATCAAAGTGAAACATGAAATCTATTGATGATTTTTGATCAATTAGTCTACATCATGTGACTACATTGAATGCATGATTAAGTGACAATAAGAAATTTGGACTTTATATTCACTTAGTCATACAAATGTCAATTTAGACCACCAAATCAAGATCAGACGATTCACATTTCAACTTTGTATTTCGAATTCAATATACCAAATTCGAAATTGATTACATGAGTGAATCAATTGTGTGATTATCTTGATATTAAAAACTATGGATCTCCATTTGAAGTTATGAATCTCTTATTATACACATTATGCAAAAAAAAGGTTTGTGAATTAATTACCTGCGGTACATAACAGGGACGATACCAGCCTTCCAATGTGCAATTTTCATGAAAGCGGGCTTAGACATATCAAAATGTGAACGTAGGAGGGCAAAGATTAGTGGCAGTGACAGTAGTGTAAGGAACATTGTTACATGCACTAGATTGCACGCATTTTATTTGATAACAAGTCCCACACGCATACCCATTATTGAACAATGTTGAACTCAATGCTGCTGTATCTGTCCCATAACCGTTCACGAACAAATTTCCGTACCCACATGCTCCTCCTTTTAAGTCCATATTCAAAATAAGTCATATTATTTACTACTAAACAAATATTTTAAGAAATTTAAGAACATGATAATTAATTTTTTTGAAACGGTTTTTGAAATGATAACGTACCCATGGTGGCAGAAGCAGTCTCATCACCATAAAATGTGGCATGAGCAAGAGTCCATTGACTAGGTTGAAATCTGGCCGCTACTAATGTTGGCTTAACGATGATTGTGATCATCAATTGAATTGTAATTGTAACCAACAAGCTACAATATTGATGAATTGCAGTCATCGTTAAGATTGTGGATAAATTAATGAATGCAATTAATGGGATATGTTCATTGACTTGTGCTTGCACATAACATGGGTCCTTATATACAACATAACTTCCAATTCAAGTAGCACGTCGCTAGTGCAAATTAACCTTCGTGATCCCCACGAACATCGATTACGTTTCTATCTCTCCAAGTCAACAATATTACTGAGCTTGTTTGTTCATTTTTGTTGTTGTCGTCTCGAAACAAATGACGTGCCAAACATGTTTAAAAAAAAACAAAAACGGACTTCGTCCTTCATATCGATTACGACTACAACACTCATTCTAATAATAATATTTCCTTCCTTTAAAAATTCTTTCTCACATCAAAATAGAAACACGTGTAATCTTTTTTCCAGATTCCTTACGCGTATTTCTTTAATTTGAAAAAATATTACTACCTTGCTTTCCTTTTCTTCATTTTTTTGTAGACGTTGACCTATAGTGTTGGTTTTAATGACCAATGCTGTTTTTCTCCAAATTTTTTGGCTATTTTTTTTGTCGTATTCCATAATCCAGTAGTGTAGAATTCTAATTTAATAGTGAAAAATATGATTAATGATATTATCTTAAACTTTTATTTTGAGTAATTATTAAGGTGAATAAACAACTCCGTTCTAATTTGTCGTGCATTGAAGATTTGTGGCAGGGGACATAAGGAATTAAACTATGATGAAAAGGTCATAATTATCTGGTTGAGCTTTAACTTGTTGGGCCACACATTTACTAAAAAGATTAACATTCAGTTTTATAATACAATTGAAAATCCATGCTTTGTTAATAACCAAGAATGGCAGAGTGAATGACACTGATGTGAAGGAATTATTTGGAAATTCTGAGGGAGTTTATTTTCCACACTCAAAGTCACTTTAAAAGTATATTCCTAATAATTCTTAAGTTGTCTGATAGTATATTTTTTTTATGCATGTGTGATTTTTGGAAATATGAGGTGGCAAAAGAAGCTCTCAGCTCTGGCACGTGGAATGCTATATATACTAGCCCCGCCCCTGATTGTAGATCCATTGCTGAGATAAAAAAATGACTCAACATTTTTTTTTCTTCCGAATGTGTACTTCCGAACGGGATTGTGGTTTTTTTTAGAATTATAAAGGGTTATAAGTAACTAAAGCCTTTGAAATAATTGTCAATTAGCCTTAATAATTTGAATATCCTCAATTTACCTTTTTGTTATTGGTGTTGCAGACAGGAAGGAAAATTCTTTAAAAGCGTGTAACAAAACTCCATACACATTATTTAAGGTTAGACTCATCGATGGTGTTAAGCACCCTCATAACTCTTTCAGTAAACAATGCAGTGTATGCTATACAGAGTCCATATTACTTACAAGTATACAAAGCCCATATACTTACAAGTAGGATAGGGACACATTCAAACGTTTGAGATCACACACATTATGTGTGACACTGATAACATGACACATAATACAGCACGTTGCTGATTGATAAATTTGTCACTTTTCACAGTAACTCCTATTACTGAGCTTCTTCCACTGCGGGAACAATGAATATGGTTCCACGAATACCTGTATCATACACATACACAACATAACATGAGGATTTCCATATGCACCTATGTTCAAGGATACATTACCTTTATCAAATTAACATATCTAGATTTGGCAGAGAACTAGGGTATGCTAGGAATGTACCTCCACTTAGGCATTGCTTCCTTCTGGCAATGTAATCAATCTTGTAGAAGAATCATACACCATTTCAGTTCCACAGCTGATTCGAATGTTACACCATAAATTAAATTAGTTTAAGGATAAAATATGAATCATATGAAACAACGATGGTTAGTTAGACAGCAGTATTTTTGTACTTACTCAGAGCATTTTACTTTGTTGTTGGAACCACCACTTGAAATTGACAGTATAGTTCCAAAGAAGGAGGTATTCTCAGTTCCACAGTTTGGACAGGGACCCTTTTAAAAATGAAATAATCAGTGTATGTAGCAGTTCAGTATAACCTACCAAATAGTGTTAAAAAATATGCATACCTTCAAAATCACAAAATCTTTTATAATGGCATTTGTTAGTGATTGAGCAAGATATACAATGAGGGGAACAGCAGCAAACCAGGTGAAAATGAAACTAAAAGGCTCCGGCAGCTGCACATAACAATCCATAATATTAATATGTTAGGATATAGAGTAGTTAATGTAGTAAAAAGTTGTTATAGTTAGCTAGTTAGTGAATAAGGTAGTTAGGATTATCATGTATAAATAGGGAGGTTTTGGAGTTAGAGAGAGTACTTTTTGGAATATTGTAAAGTTGTGAATAGATTTCTCTACTATTTCGTAATAAAAGTTTTTTTCTTTGGAATCCAATTCTATTATAGTAGCATGAATTGTAATATTTTTCTCAATATAATCAGAACCAACTCATTTCAATGTAACGTGAAGAATCAAGCTCATCGTAGTCACCCTTCATCCTTGATTTGATTGGCATTTGGTAATCATTTACTACAACAATATCCAGCCATAAAGTTACAGACTACTTCTTCAGATATTTGCTAATCTCTTTTGTTTGACTCAAATAGAGGTTCATATACTTTAAAGTGTGCAAGAGGTGACTATTGATGAGATAATTGGATGAGTTTTGCTAATCTATGGACTTTATCATAATACTTTGTACTTTCTAATAAAATATGAACCACAGGTTTTTTTCCCATCAAATGGTGACCCATTTGCACCTTGCTCACTAACGTTTACCCTGCAGAGCATCTTTTTCAGCTAGAAGATATAAAAAGTAAAATAATGTACAGATAAACGGCTTCCTGAGAATTAGACGGCGGTAGAATGACATTCTGGAATCAAATTAAACCCAATTCACCAGTTTGCAATTCTAGGTACAAGTAAAAATTAAAACATACCTCTAGCAAGTAAGTGATCTCAAATCCAGTCAGATCATCGAGGAAGAAGAACCTAATAGATCACAAGGGAAAACGTAAAAATTAAAGGCAAAAAAGTCAATACCTAAGAGCAAACAGTGACTTTCATGTTGGACTTGCATTAAAATCAAATCAACAAAAATGTACTTCAATCTATCTGTTGGGATGAAACCTTTGGTTTTATGAAAAATAAAGAATAAAAAGCGGATACTGATTTAAAGATTATAGGACACGGATCCCCTACAGCCACTGTACGGTCGCTAGATAAAAAAAACAGATAGAGAGAGGTGGAAGCTACTTACAATCCTAATGCAATCACAGTCGCTGGGACGTTCAGTAGGAACATCTTTAGATAGTCAACAGAAAGGTCACTGTAAACCTATAAACAAACTGTAATAAGTATACAATAAAGATTAAACACAGCAGATGCAATCATCGAACTCGTGAATCCGAAATGATAGGATAAAATCCTGAAGCTGAATTCTAGTAAACAAAGAAGCATTTGATTTGACATGAATGATTCGCCTATATTTCTTGTCACTATTTCTGATATGAGTGATCTTAGTAGATTTAATCCAATTCAAAACAAAACTCTCAATAATGAAACAATTAACACTACTCCTGTATTCATTATTCCACAATACAAGAATGATTCATTAAAAACACTACTCTATGCAACTACCAAAACTGAAATAAGTAAATAGATTACAGATCAACTTACCTTTTTACTTCGAAGACTGCACCTTGGACCCTCAACAACTATTTCACTCCCTTCCCTCTGGAAAACAGCTACGAGATCAGTAAATTATGGCAGAAAGAGGGTGATGTACAGCTAATAAAGCAATTACAACTGCATTCCCAAACAATATCACATATATCTTAAATTTTCTAAAATGAAACCCATAAAACAAAATGTTTAGTTCCAGTTATCCTGTTATCTAAAAAGGTTCCTAACTATTAATTTGGTCCAAATGATACACATTTATTTCTTCTTTTCCTTCAATATCAGTGAGACAATGAGGAATTCAAACTAGGCCATAAAACACCACCCTAATAAAAAACCGACTTTTCATGTGAAATGAGAATAGGCAAATAGCAAACCTTTAGCCTCAGTTTCAACTCATCATACTGTTTGTCATTCAGAATTGGGTTTCCAGATACATAAGCTATAGAAGCTTCAAGAAACTTTTGTTCATCCGAACCTGCATAGTAATTCAACAAATACTTTAAGAAAAAAGACAGTTATAATCATATAATATTCGGTAATTCATTGCATATTAAACAAAGCTTTGTACTCTACAATTATAACTAATTCATTGCATATTAGAAAAATTACAACGTAAGAGTGGTAGGCAGTGGGCATTTGGCGGTGCTCTTGCACGTTTATCTTCTTACTTTAGAACTGGATTTACTATTCTAACGGTTACACATTAATACTAATTGATTGTTCATATATATAAGAGTAACAAAGCGAAATTACAGCATACTTAGCATGACAACACTGCTTCCCTCCCACATGAGTTCTTCCTTGAGATTATCAAATTCTTCATTAGACATGATAGCTTTTCCCTCATAATAGAATGACTGTTTAAATAAAACAAAAACCAACAACAAATTTTAATCCACATATTCAAAACATCAAATCAAATGCAAATTATAAAAATAAAAAACTAATTTGAGAACATACTTGGAGTGCTTGAAGAAAATCTTGCTCAAGTTCACCAACTGATTTCTTCTCTTTTTTATCTATGCTACAATATGGGAGAACATTACTATCAATAACAGCATCTCCATCAAATTCTTCAACCTTCCCTGAAATAAAAGGAATAAATAATTAAAGTATTACAATTATAAATAGAAATTATAGACCAGCCAAAAGTAAAAAAAATATTTAATATTCAGAGAACTGTTGTTACATAAATCAGTACAATAAAACTTATATAGTTATTATAATAATAACTAACAATTAACTATTCTAACTAACTATATAAATAGCGACCTTGTTGATCGGCAGTGGCCTTAGGGGAAAGTAGGAAAAGCCGGCGGCGAAGACATAAGTGGCGGGAAATGAAGTGAGGACGAGAAAGAGAAGAAGAGGTAGGAATGAAGGGTGTTGGGGTGGGTGCAGTGCAGGGACGAGGGGGTGTTAATGTGAAAGCTACTTTGCTAGCCGTGAACATGATGGTGATTACTGGAAAAGTGAATGGTGGTAGTGTAACTGAGAAAACTTTAGAGTAGTGGTTGTTTAATTTGGAGTGTTAAATTAAAAGGGGAAATCGGAGACTACTAGCTCGGAGATAAGGCAATGGGAACGTGTGGAGGGAAACGCAACGGCTTATTCTCATTTCGTCTTTTCGTTTTGCATTTGTTGCTTACGTGTCTGTGATGACTTGTCCTGGAAAAAAATATCTACAGTGTTGTGGGCACCCTGGTGTGTTGCGTTGGCGTTACGTTTGCCATGGTTTTCTGTCACGTAGGCAAATTGGTCCCACGGAAAATATTTTCAACATTTTGCTTTTTATTATTTTATTTTCTGATTTTTGTATGTAAATATTTTTTTTTTTTAATTTCTCAAATTATCACTATTTAAAAAAAATTTTTCAAAATAGTACACTTTTTAAACTCAATAGGAAGTCTCTCTCCGGGGAAGCGACCTCCTACAGATAATATGTTTTTCGATTTTTTTTTTTTGAAAAATTGTTTATTTGTTTATTATTATTAATTTTATTATTTAAAAAATTAAATATATTAATAAATTTGTAAATAAAGTTTATAATTTAATTATCATTATTATTATTATAAAAAATTATTATTATACATATAATTAAAAATTATTATAATTAAATTAAATAATTAATTTAATGATTTAAAAAATAAAAATAGTAATAATAAATTAAAAAATACATTAATAAATTATAAATAAATGTTATATTTTTATTATTGTTATTATGATAATAAATAATTATTATACTTATAATTAAAAATTATTATATTTAAAATTATATTATAAAATATATATATATATATATATATATTATATTATAATTTTCAAAATAAATAAATAAAATAAAAATTGAATAATAATAACAATTAAATGAAAAAAAATTTATATTGCTAACATGAAAATTAAAATAAATGAAATACATTAAATTAATAATAAAAATATATCAATTTTGAGTAGATGTGTCAGTAGCCTTTGGACAATATTTTCTAGTATGACCAGAGACCCGACATAATCCGCATTTTCTTGGTACTCTTTCTGTCCATTTCTGTTCTAATGCGTTTGCTCTTTGGGCGACCTTAATTGTGACACACCTTAACACCTTCATATTGTGAACATGCTTATTTTCCATTTTTGTAATTTCATTAAAAAACTTTATCGTTTCATAAAAAATAAATAAGTTAAACTTGTGTTAAAATGGAAGGTGTTTTCGGTTAAGAAATAAATTAGATAATATTATTAACATAGTTATTTTAATGGACATGATGAAATATGTATTGGGGAGTACGACATTTAATGTAAATTAATTTTATATCAATAATTAATAAAAATCTATTTTTTATTATTGATTTTAAATTAAGATTATGAAGTAAATTTATGTGACAATATCGTGAAATAATTTTATATTATCAGTAAATCTCAATTAAGTTGATGAGTTTATATCTTTGTTAAATATTAAACAATTTTTTTTTATTTTTTATTTTCTCATCGTAACACCATTTACTAATAATATTATAAATGAAGGAAACGAAGAATAAGAAAATGCAGAATTAAGAGAGAGAAGATAAACATTATTATACAATTATAATTTAAAGAATAAGTGAAAAATAAGAGTTTAAAAACTTCTAATTGCTCAAAAAAATAATCTTAAATGGTAATATAACAAGATCTTCTATGTCATTATTTTACATTTTCCTGCAATATTATTTTGTGATTTTCATCCACATTAATTTATCATCCCATTTTAGTTTTTGATTTGCTCATTATTTAATAAGCAATACTTCATAATTTTTATATTTCTTTTGTTAATGGTAAAAGTACAATAGAAATAAATTAAAGTGTTAAAAAAAAAATCACATGCAAGGTGTGAGAAAGATGTGGAAGAAATGGAGAGTTTAATCAAAGTTGAGTTTAATGGTCACAGTAATGTGTAATAATTTAATCGGATCTGCCAAAAAAAGTTGTGTTGTCATGCAGGATTTTCTCTCACCCATAACTTACTATGCTAGTAGGATTAAGAGTTTAGTTGGTCCAACTAATGGAAGAGATGAATTTTAATGAAGTGGAGATAGACATAATGAATATAATTGTCAATTAAGTCTTAAAGTGATAAGCTCTCTTCTAATCCCTTTAATTATGGGTCTTTTATTAAGACAAGTTTTTGTTTAGGTCCCTATTATTTTATAATTTCGATGGATTGAAGTGACCGGGCTTATGGGCTCAATTAACATAATTTTTTAGGCTTTTAAGCTATGAGACTTTCCCTTAGTTGAACCATTTTAGCCATAGAGTTTTTTTAGCCCTCTAGCATATATGAGTTGAGACTAACAAATAATAAGTTAATGAAAAGAAAAAAATATATTTAATTATAGTTTAAAAAATATATATGGGTTGATTCAAAAGAAAAAAAAATTATAGTTTTATATTTAATGTAAGAGAAAAAAATTTAAACTATTTTTTAATTATATTTAATCCATCCCATCCCTCTAAATCATCAAAATTAGTGAGAGAATAAAATTGAAATTTTACTTTACTTACCTTTCAATTTCCCTAATATAAATGAATCATATATATTTTTTTTTTCACTCTTTACTTTCATCTATGTCTATCCTATTTCTCAATTCTATTATTTTTTCACTTTTACTTTTTTTACAAACTTGTGTTTCTAATGACCTAATTTCATATTTTAATCAATTTAGATAATTTTCAATAGTAAAT
>JBBPBT010000347.1:4711275-4727479 GCA_037974875.1 Cicer bijugum
GTTTATGAATTTATGCATAAAGGGTAATTTAACAATAGTTATACACAAATTTTTTCAATATATGTAAAAAGTGTTGTATATTGTAATAATAAATAGAAATTGAGGGAATAATAATTCATGAGCAAAACAAAATATTTGAATGGCACGATCCTAATTAAGAATTACAAAATAATTCATACCTACGAATATTTGGAGATAAAATCCGCATAGATACGGAGTGTATAGCTCAATCATTCCACATGAATATAATAAATATATGTTTTGATCATTCATTAGTTAATAAATATATAAATAAACATAAAAATATATATAATGCAGATATTTGCACATGTGACTAAATTTTATTGGTTTTAATATATTAATATTTTTATGATGAAATTGGATTGTGTTAATGTTTATATTTTTATATATTATAAAACAAAAATAGATTTATACATAAATAATTTTTTATTGCAAAATAATATTTATCTTCATATCGAAAAATATTAAAAAAACACGCTAAATATGTATTTGACAAATAGATAAACAAACATAAATAGAATACATATGCTATTTTTATCCAACCGAAGAGAACCCATTGTAATCCTTGTAGCAAACGAAACCGAGAGTCCACTAAAATTAGGGGGGTGCGGATTAGTATTTACTTGCGGCGCTTAACTTATATGGAGTAGGACATTTCCGATAGAAGATACTAGAAGCACTTC
The DNA here is from genome assembly GCA_037974875.1 of Cicer bijugum. Taxonomy (NCBI): domain Eukaryota; kingdom Viridiplantae; phylum Streptophyta; class Magnoliopsida; order Fabales; family Fabaceae; genus Cicer; species Cicer bijugum. The sequence goes on from JBBPBT010000347.1 coordinate 4,711,980, forward strand.
ACTTCACTTCACTTCGCTTCGCTTCGTTTCTGTGAAGAAAACTCTAGACCTTGTCTCGTAACTTAAGTAAGCAGTTGAACCCAACAAAGCAATACACACCAGGCCGCGCCGCAGTCACACAAAAATGGACCCTTCCAAGTTGAAAGAATTGAAGCTTTTCATCCAACAGTGCAAGTCCGACCCTTCAATCCTCTCCGATCCTTCACTCTCCTTTTTCCGCGACTACCTTGAAAGGTTAATTTAGTCCATTCCTTACTAACATTTCTATTTCAATTCACGCTTCATTCAATCAATTACTAACCCTATATACTCTGCTTTTCTGTTGTTTTCGGTTATTCTCTTCAGTCTCGATGCCAAACTTCCTGAATCTGCTTACTCCAAATCGGTATCATACAAATCATCAATGTTTCTTTTATTTATTTATTTCATTGAAAATGTTTATTGATGCATTGTGATCTGTGTTGTGTGCTATAGAAAACGGTGGAGAGCGACGATGATATTGAAGACGTTGAGGAAGAAAAAGTGAAGGTGGAGGAAGTAGAGGAAGATGAAATTATTGAATCTGATGTTGAACTTGACGGTGAAACTGTTGAGCCTGATGATGATCCTCCACAGAAGGTTTTTTTTTTTTTCTTGTGATTTTTAATTTCAATTTTTTGTGTAGTTGATTTATGCTGTGTTTGAGCTTTTATTTAAGGTGAATGCATGTCTTTTTTCAGATGGGTGATTCCTCTGTTGAGGTCACTGAAGAGAGTCGTGAGTCTTCTCAGTTGGCTAAAGCTAAAGCTATGGAAGCCATTTCCGAAGGTAACATTTTTTGTGAAGTGAATAATAAAATGGTAATTACTATGTGGTTTCTTTATTCTATTTTTGTTGTTATTTTTTGGAGGTGGATGGATACACTAACAATTCTGGAGAAAAAAAACCCTATGGTTGGGCAAGGTTTTAAGGTTATATCTAGGAGTGTTTGCAATCGCAGATACATCTAAAACTTCAGTTTTGTGGCTCATATTGTGGTCGTGGGATCGTGAACCTTATTATAAAACTCTGGGCCTGTGATCTTTAGAAGGGATGAAAATGTTTTAACCTTCAAACAGTAAATGTTACAATTTTTGAGTGACTGAAGTTGTAAACCTTGACTGCTAGTGATAAGTACTAGTAGGTGGGAAGGAATCTAGTTGTAGACTTCAAGGACAAGAGAATCAGCTTTCAACCCCGTGTGATCTACGAGAATGCTTGTACATCTGTCTGGTGCAGCGTAACCGATACCTCTTGTGCTCAGTCTAGAACTATCTCTAATGCTAGAGGCATGCTCCTTTGTGGGATTTGTGATCTTGAAATCAATGCTAAACACTTAGAGTTTGATGCTTTACATCCTCGTTTTGTTTTCACGTCAAACTCCTCCCACCTTTCCACAATGTAACATGTATTATGAAACAACCCATAAGTTATATATACCTATTCTCTGTATAAAATTAAAATTCAGGATCTTGATTTTTACCTGTTCATGCACTTTGAATATATTATTGAATTTTTTTGGCCCCCCTTAAAAAAATCGGACAAGTTTTGCCACTGGATGTAACATGTGGCAACAATATCATGGAATGATATTAAAAAGGGGTAAATTTCACTGCAAAGAAACCACGTGCTTCTTTGATCAGCCTAATTTGCAATTAACAATAGTATTCATAACAATGGGATTGTGATTTAACCTCATGTGGCTTTGAAATGCAGGTAAGTTGGAGGAGGCGATTGAGAATTTGACAGAGGCAATTATACTCAATCCTACCTCTGCCATAATGTATGCAACCAGAGGTATGACTTGATTTGATTTTTTGTTTCTAAATTTTTACATACATGCTCTAGTTTTGTTGTTCTTGTTGCCCAAGGTGAACACTCATTTAATATGATTTTCATATCATATGCAGCCACTGTTTACATCAAAATGAAGAAACCCAACGCGGCAATCCGTGATGCAAATGCTGCTTTAGAGGTTATACTCTCTCTTCTCCGTTGCTCAACATAATAAACTTAATTCTATACTTGCTTGACTTAAAATAGACCGTTGAATGCGGAGTGCGTGTTTAATGTTCATGTTGCATTATGTTCCAAAAGGACAATGGTTCTTTGAAGAAATCTTATCTATCAAATGAGAAATGCCTGACTTTTCAAATTACTGAATGGTCATAATGTTGAATCCATTATGTTACATTTGCCAGAGCACTTCATTATGTGTATGTTGCTGCTATCTGATATGCAGTCAATGCTTTTTATATTCTATTTCTCTCTCCAGATTAATCCTGATTCTGCTAAAGGATACAAGTCACGTGGTATAGCTCGAGCAATGCTTGGTCAGTGGGCAGAGTCCGCAAAGGATCTCCACGTGGCTTCAAATATAGACTATGATGAGGAAATAAGTGCAGTTCTTAAGAAGGTTGGTTTTCTTTCCCCTGGTACAATTTAAAGGAGATATTTGTCAAGCTATTGTGGACTGTGATAATTGATTAGTACAAAAGTAATGCTTATTTGAGTTTGGCTAAAGCCCACCATGTTGCCTTTAGAATCGCCTCACACCTGTCAATTACAGGACACTGGTATGCATCCTTAAAAATTGATAATGAAATGGTATGGTTAATAGTATAAATAAAATTTTGAGAATAGGTTTTTTTTTCTTCTAAAGACTTAAATGAACTATTTGAATATTAAAATTTGTCTTGAGATCTATATGAAACAAGAAATGTATTTGTAGATAACATTGGTACCAAACAAGAATGCCAACATGATATACTTTAATAAAGAATGAGGTAAAAGATTATGCCGAACTTTAGTAGCCTGCAGAGGAAAAGATACATGATAAAACAGTATTGTGAAGTACATTTAGGAGGATCAAGTTGGCAAAGGTATGAAACTTTCAGCATTTGGCTACTTCAGAAATGAGCAAAAGTTTGTGCAGGAGCAGTGAAGATATTTTCTGGAAACAATGATCAGATTAAAGAGAGATATGGGCATAGTGAAAAAATGAACTTGTTGAGTAACATCATACTTTTTTTTAAGTTGGTAAATTTTATTTGGCTATTCAAGTCTAGATTTTTATTTGTATTTTCCCTACTATCTGAAATCACATACTCCAAAAAGTTTGTTTGAGGTACAAGTGCTCCTTAGCTAGTGTGCTTATTGATTCTTCTGATTGTCACTTGCCTTACCTGACGCTTGCAACCTTCGTTAAAGTGAAATCTTGTGTTTTAGGAATGCTATGTATATGCATCGAGAGCAATAAGTTGTGTTTAGTGGTTGTATTTATTTGGAATCTCATTGTAAATTCTGGATTGTGTAGGTTGAACCAAATGCCCACAAGATTGAGGAACACCGGCGGAAGTATGATAGGTTGCGCAAGGAAAGAGAAGAGAAGAAAAATGAGCGTGAGAGGCTACGTCGCCGTGCTGAAGCTCAGGTTCTCAATTATGATGTAGACTAGCTGAAAAAAAAAGCATGCCACAAAATGTTGTATGCATGTGATAATTGATTTAGCTGTTGCTAACTTGATATACATTCCAGGCTGCATATGAGAAGGCCAAAAAGCAAGAACAATCATCTTCAAGTAGAAATCCTGGAGGCATGCCTGGTGGGTTTCCTGGGGGTATGCCTGGTGGTATGCCAGGTGGGTTTCCCGGTGGCATGCCTGGTGGGTTTCCTGGTGGCATGCCAGGTGGCTTCCCTGGAGCTGGTGGAATGCCGAGTGGCTTCCCTGGAGCTGGTGGAATGCCAGGTGGCTTTCCTGGGGCTGGGGGCATGCCAGGAGGAGGGGTGCCTGGAAATGTTGACTTCAGCAAAATCTTGAATGTATGTAAATCTGGATTTTGATGCTTTTTTTTGTGCTTTTGAACTGCTATAAGAAAATTCGCACTCTTCTCTCTCTCTCTCTCTCACACACACACACACACAATCACACATTCTCATGTTTAGCCTTGATTTCAATTGTTCTTTAACATGTTTCTCAGGACCCTGATCTGATGTCGGCGTTTAGTGATCCAGAGGTCATGGCTGCTCTTCAAGATGGTAATTATCTGTTCTAGCTCTATTCTATTTCCATTAATGACTTATTTTTCTTGCTTTTTTCCATGTCAACTTATTTTATGTGTCAAAGCATGAACTTTCATAAGCTTAGAACTTGATTGAAATTGCAATCTAAAGTGCTATTATTTTTCCCTTGTTAATTTGGATTTAACATCACAACTACAGAACTACTATTGTTTGGAATTGGAAGTGAAGTGTCATTTTTTCGAAGGAATATAGCTGATAAGAACGAGAAATATACCAGTTTTATATCCTTATTGGAACTAAAAAAATCTGGGTTTATTTGTAACCATTATTGCATGTAGTTGAAGGGCAAATGCCATTTTTTCAGAGGATGATGCCCGAGTCAAACAAAATTGTTCCATTTCATGTCTCAAAAGAAATGGAAAACTCTATTACTAAAGTTTTTGGTGCATAAAAGTATACCATTTCTAAAAATATAAACTTAAGCAATAGAGCTATTCACTTCTCTTGAAAAATGGAAATGGTCCCTACCTGACACCACCTTTTCTATCCTTACAAAGGGAAATTCGGCGATGTTGTTTAACATGATTTCCATAAGGTATTACTTTAGGGGTATTATACTGATGTGCTCTCCTCCCTTTCCACTCTCACTTATGGTATTATACTGACGTTGGCCATATCATTTTTTGACATATTGCTGTATATATACCCATTTTATCTGTCTTGTCATTGGAAAAGACACGAATTCCCCATTTTAGTTTGATGGTCATTCCTAGGAAGACTTAATTTGTTAATCATCAATTATTGCATTTTCATTCTTTCTCTTTTTTGGTTGAATGCAGTTATGAAAAACCCTGCTAATTTGGCTAAGCATCAGGCAAATCCCAAGGTAGCCCCTGTAATTGCGAAAATGATGAGCAAATTTGGAGGTGCTCAGTGAACACATTGAACAATTCTAGTTTGAAATTTCAGAATTGTAGGCCTCTGCTCTTTAAGTATTTAATGTTTTTTTTAAAGCATTTAATGTTAATTATATTGACTGTAATGATATATCATGAAACCTTTACGTTTTGCAAGGCCTGTTTTCTAGGTGCTTTTTGCTCCTGTTCTAGTTACTTTATCAGCAATATACGGTTCTACTGATTGAATTTGAATCAATGAAGTCGTTATCTTTCTGTTTTAGAAAATAAAGTATGTTATTTAGTTTTTTTTGGTGCTGCAATGACCAGGTCTGAAACAATTTAATTTTTTTTTTGTCTTCTGCAGTATGTTACGTAGTTTAATACTATACATATTAATTTAAGACATACGAAATAATTTTTATAAATAGGTGTTGTTTTTTTTGAAGACAATTGATTATTGCGATTTGTGAAATACATGTGCCATATATTGTGAAATCGAATTTGCTCAAAAAGTTTATTTAGTTAAATATTGATTGGATGTTTGTATGTGAATGGACATGAGTGACCATTTAATAATCTTTGACCTTCCAGAATTGAAGACTAATTTAGATCATCCTAAAGTTAATCTAGTTAGTCATCTAAAGCATTTTTTGCAATTAGTTCGTGCAGTGTCTCTGGTAAAACAAGTAAAGTTTTGGCGCATAGGATAAGACTAAGAGTAATGAACTCCATGTTTTGGATTCAAAACTCAAGCGACATGTTCATCCAACCTAATTTTTTTTTGGTGTTTGTCCAAATTTTGGGATATGATATTTAAAATGTTAATTTGTTAATAAAAAATGAGATTAATGATAGCGTCAAAAGTTTCAAATCACTAGTAGTTTTTACATATTTTAACATTGGAAGTAATGAGTAACCACCAAATCTCAATGTCTTATATTCATGCTGTCGAGCCATGTTTTGTACACCCGATCTGAATTTTGTTTGTCATGAACTAGATAAAAAAGAAGCAAGACCGGCCCAACTAAGGTCTAAAATAAACTCTAAACTAAAACTTTGACAAAAAATAAAATAAACGACTTTTTGATACTTCAAATGATATTTTATTATAACGTTATTTTTATCTTTTTGAGATTAAATTATTTTAGTTTAATATGTCTATGTCTGTTTATTTGAGAGGTCTTTTATTTATTATATTTTAATATTTTTATTTTTCAAAATCTAAATACACTTGAAAAAAGTAATTTTTTTAAGTTATTGCTTTACTAACTTGGGTTGGTCAAGTGAATAATCGCAAGATCCATTTGTTTTCGACTTCTTTTTTTCTTGCTTTCAAATTAAATAATTTAAAGCCATATCAACAAGTGTCATAAGGGATATTGATTAAAGAAATAAAAGTAAAATTTTATATGATAAAAGATTAAATTTTAAATTTAAAAAAAAATTGCATACACTATTTTCGAAATGTTATTTTTATTTATAATATCTTAACAAGTATTCCCAAGACACTTATTAGTTCCGATCAATAATTCAAAAGCCAACTCTCTTGTTGTAACTATTATTTTTTATTTTTATTTTCCTTCGTTAATTTTTTTTTCTTTTATAATTAAACACATTATGAGCGATGATCTTCTTCAAACACCCAATTCGGGTTTTACGGGGAAAACGATTCGTGAACTATTGGATGTTTGCACGTACACTCTCAAGCCATACGAACATTGCTTAGAAAGTAATCATCATACGAACAACCAGTTTGAAGCATGTTTCTTCTCATTACATTACATCCCTTAGAATGTCTATTTGGGTGACCCATCTAACTCAAAACATTGCTTTCACAATGTCACCCTTTTCTCCAAGTCTTTCTAATTTTGTATATGGGGTTCGCCACTTGAGTTCAACAATGTATTTAGCATTTGAAGACCTTTTATGACATAGACGTATATTTTCTAACTTATGATTTAGCTTGTTGAATATGAAATGTGGCTCTCCATTACCATTGACCAAGTCCAAGTGTATAAAGAAAGAGTTTCTTTCTCAAAAAAATTAAAATATAAGAGTCTCAACTTCTACACTATAGTGACCTAGTTTGAACTTTAATATGGAGTTCACAAAGAAAAAAGGTGAAATTTAAACGCAATGTTATGTTTTTGTTGATTTATGACCATTTAGTTACCTAAATTTGGTAAAAATAGCGGATACTTTATAAGTTAGATTAATGTGATTTTTTTATCAACTATATATATTTGATAATATATATAGTTGATTGAATTTGAAGTGTTTGATAAAATTAGCCGTTGAAGTAATTAATAAGTATAAAATGACATAAAAATATATTTTAATTAAATTTTTTTTTCAGTAAAATGGAGTCAACCTTGCTACGATTACGTTGTTGAAATTTTTGGTGAATTGGTTTGAACTCTAGTCCAAATCTTTCACTGAGTTGAAAAAATAGATAGTAGAAAAGCTTCTCAAGCATGCACAGGACTATAAGATGGTGCACTAACACACCTGAAGCTATTAGCACTAAGTGCAACTTTAATTAGTCACGCCAGTTTTCCGTGGATGTACGTTTGCGTAGTTTTCCTCTTTGTGACGACTGCATTACTCACTAATTACGCAGTTTACCTTCTCAAATTGATTTAATAGATTAGTAATTTAACATGTAATTATTTACAGTATTTTAGTTATATTATAATTATTTCCTTATCAAAATAGTCTTAATTGTTTCACCTCTTTAATAAAAACTACTTTATGGATAAAATATAAGTAATCATTGATTATAAAAATTGATTTATATAGACCATATATATTATAGAACCATCATCTTAATATGTAGGGTTGAACATCAATCGGGTATGAGTAAGTTCAAGTCCAGTTTTGTCAAATCATCTATAATAGAGTGTTCAATTTAGAGGTCCAATTAATTTCGATCGTTTTTGCATCGATTTATGTGGGATTTTGGCTAATGTGATTTTGTAAGTTATGTAGTTGGATTTGTTCTCGTGATGAATTTTTTATTTTTTATTGTGATGTTATTTTTTGTTCATTTTATTTTTAAATTTAATTTTTTAAGAAAAAAATATGTTGGACTTTCATTCTTTCCACCTCTCTTTTGTCTTCGTCTTCTTCTTAATAGAAGAAAGGTAATTTAGAATCATATTTGTTGAATGAAATCGTCCATCTACATCATTTTTTTTCTCAATCCTTTTACCTAAAAATGATTTTCACATAAGTCAATCTTTGTTGGTGTTTTTATACTATATTGTAAACTAAGTGTAATGTTTGATTTTCCTATTTCGCTAGTGTTCGTTTTGTTCAAATTTATTTTGATCTAATAGATACAAATTCATTCAATGAATTCAACCTCATCAACATTGCAAATTTGAAGACATGGATATGTTGATCACTTTAATTTTGTCAAATTTATAGACATTTTGTTGTTTTATGTTATTAATATGAGTGTTATGAGCTTGTTCGCAGATTCATTCTTTTCGATTTTAGCAAATTTGTATGTGTGTTGTTCTCAATCAATATAATCTTTTAATTTGATTGAATGAATATCATGTTTTATGTAAAAAAAAAAATATGTTGGACTTTTAATATTTTTGTCAATATTTGAGCAAGTTTGTACCAAACAACTCATTTATCATACTGGTGGTGCGATGGTTGAATGAGACCAAAAGACTCACTAAAAAAAGAGTTTTTATACCTATAATTTTAAGTGAAGTGATCAATTTAGATAAATTTGAGTCTATTTTTCTCACATATATCTTACCACTCAAATCAATATAAATCTATATTTACGAACCCATGAGATATACACCCACTATAACTCATACGTGTATCAAATTGACTCCTTAATAATATACTATATATTCTGAATTAATTTCTTAGAGGATGGGACCAAAAAAACTCTAAAGTTAGGTTACAAACAAACATAAAAAAAAATTAGGTTAGAACTTAAACAAAACCATATATCTAATTTAATATCACACTCTTAAAACTCTTTCACGCTATTAATTGAAGGTGGTATCTCATTGCAAAAACTTAATTGATTAGACAATTATAAATAACTAGATACAACAACGGGTAGACTAAAGACAAATTTTATTTTTCCCATCTACATTGTTGACTCAGAAAAAAATCTGTAATCACTTTTATTCCTTGTTAGAGTTACAATTTGGATTTCATCACTGCTATTGACAGGGGTCAAATTTCCCGCTTTGTCCATAAATATAAAATAATAAATATAAAAAATCACATTTATTAAAATTAATATAATAAAATAATAATTATGATGATTAGAGAGCATGTGCAAGACCAATATCAATAATCTAATCTAATCTTCTATCCCCAAACTTAAATTTTGAAAAACCGCACACCAACATCTACACTTAGTCAAAGTAGAGTTCTTCAAAGTAGGAACATATTTAGGTGAAGACTTGAAAGTGCATATTGTGTTGTCAAGTCCAAGTAAAATCAAATAAAGTTTAAAGATGAAAATTCACATTAACTATTAATGATGTGAGGGTATTTAGACATTAATTAACTGTCTTGGCGGTGAATTTGAAAATGAACTCACAACTGCTACAGTAGATTGTGGACAGCTCCAATTTGCAAGCAATGCCATGACACTCACCCTTAATTAGCTTATACATCATTGCTACATGCATATAAAAAATGTATAACATACCATTTATTCGTACCTAACTCCTATATTGTTTTTCAAACAAAAAAACTCCGACATTTTGAGATTGAGTACCAAGTGGCCAGTGGCATATATTAATCCGTGTAACTGAATGCTGTCTTAATTTGCTTGCTCCACTTTCAATTGTTAATGTTTTGGAACTTCTACGTTTTTATTTTTTTATTGATATAATCAGCACAAGATATGTCGCGGCTTTCTACTACGCAATGAAGTATGAAATAGTTTATCTCCGGAACATAATTAATTAATTAGTCTACGACAATATATTGTTTGAAGTTTACTTTTAAATTATTCGTCTTCTTCAATATGGGGAAACTATACGTGTATGATTCCTCCTAGGTATCATGAAGCATGACTAAAGTGCCTTGCACGTCAATATATATAGTATTTGAATATCAGATTTCGACACGTTGCCCTCTAAATTGGATATTTGGATAAGATTAATATCCAATTATTGAATTTTAATGATTAAATTATGGAATTTCACTATATGGTTTATGCATAGTACTGATTAAAAAATATGATTTAGTCTTAAAAAATGAGTTCAATAAAAAATTAATAAATTTGATTTAAATTTTAAACTAAATACATCAATTTTTTTTATCTCGTATTTGTTTATATTTGAAACAAGAAATGAGAGATAAAAATCGATAGCAATTTTTTAGAATTTTAGATTGTTCTAACCTCTACGATGGCGAGACTGATGAATTGAACTAGAACAAATCATTTTTTGGTGGAAAAGAGATTTAGCTCTCGGTTAAGTCTTTTTCTTATTTTTTCGACAACAACAAAATATATTCAAAGTAATGGCAGACTTGTATAAACTAATTCCATGTTCCTTTATTTGTGATTCAACACCGGCAAAATATGTTTCTCCAACTAATGCAATTGTGTAGGTTAACACTCAAGAGCCCCTATTTAAATCATTTGCACAAGCTCTCAAGAATTCATGCGATATTCCTTTGAGTTAGTTACCAAAATTATGTATCAAAGGATCGACACTCGCTATCAAAATTCTAATAAATGAATATCAATTAGATTTGACAAGTTGTAAGAATAATCTTCAAGGTAGAGTCACCATGTTTAAATGTGATATACCGATTACATTGTTGATTTTACGTGAAAAATGTTTAACAATATGGAAACCAATTGGTTCATGGCAAATTGTTCCCCAAAGGATTTAATTAGTTTCCATTTGCTTTTCTCAATGATTTGTATAGTATTCGAAAAGTTGTAACCTGAAATATGAAACCTTATCTTCTTCGAGTTTTCTCTTAGACAAACATTTTCAATCAAGAGTTGGTAAGAAACATAAAGGTTGAATGTTGGATTCATATTAACAATTTTCCTCAGAAATATTGGAGACTTTAGATCATTTTCGCAACTGCTTTAGGTATTGACACTCTAATATCTCTTGATGAATCAACCAACTAAAAAATATTAGGACATTTTGCTTAAGTTTTGGTCGATTTGGATGTGTTACAAGTGCTGAGAGATCACATTCTTGTTGAGTGTGAATGATAAGCATTGTGTGTATATTGATTATGAAAAATTATCATTATTTTGTGAATCTTGTAAGGTTGTTGGACATTCTATAGACAATTTTTAGAAAAATCCAATTGTCATAGAATGACTCAATATGTTGAAATGTTGCGATTGCAAAGAAGTTGGTAAAAAAATATGTCCCTAAAAATATCATTCCTCTGGACAAGATCAAAATTGAACATACATACAAAGATATTCAGAGTAATAGTAATCAATGTGATATTAACTCATTTTATTGATAATATCTACAATGTATATAGATCTAAGAGGCGCTTCTGTTTTTGAAGAATTTTATTCTTCTGAATACGAAAAAATTAATGAAAATCTTGAAAAAACTTTTGACTTACACTTAGATGATTTTGGGAAATTAGAAATTCCAAAGACACTTCTAAAATATAAGGCCCAACCTAGTTAGGGTCTAAAAAGTATAATTCATGAGGTATTTTATTCCAACTTTTCTAATTCAACTAAGAGACATCATCTACCGAAGGATCGTCAATATCTAGATATGTGTATTGTTGGTTCTTGAAGTGATGCAATGTTAAAGGGGAATAATATTCTAAACTATCAAATATTTTTTGACTTGAAAATCAACTCAAATGTTATGGGGTCAAGTATAACATATCCCAATGTTATCGATACTCGAGATAATTTACATCTCATGATTGCTCTTGATTTAGAGATATTGTATGATTTTTTTTTTTAAATAGAGATGTTAACGAAATAAATAGTAGAAATAACGATAAGACAACAAACATTAGTTTATAAAATGACACTATTATACCAATGAAGAGCCATCTACAAAGGTGATGTTGAAGGCAAATAATTAAAATATGCAGAATGATATTATAGTATATAATTTTCGCCTAAAAGACAAAAAAAAAATTGCATAATTTGAGGAATTTTTTAAATATTCTTTTTCATTTTTCTTTCTTTCTTGGGTTAAGGTTATGTATCCCAAGTTGTTTTTCTTTTCTTTTTAATAAGTTTTTCAATTAAAAAAATTAATATTTGAGACAAGAGAGCAGCAAATAAGACGTTTTTAATATTTCTATTATAAAGTGAATTTCTCACAAAAAAAGGAAATCGTATTTTAAATGTAATTATATTCTTGTGAATGTGAAGCTTTGTGAGAGAAAGAGATAAAATGTAAAATGATTTAATGATTCAGCTATTTATATAATTACGTTAAAAGTTATATACTCAGGGATAATACAATGATCATTCTTGTAGCTAGAGGCCATACTTCGATATTCGGTTTTGGTAGGGGGGTTTAAAAAATTAAAAATTGAATCAAATTGTAGAGCTGAACTGGACTGTTTTTAAACTGAATTGATTTATAAAAATTAAGAAACAAACTGTTTTTTCAAAAACAATTTATTAACTAAACTGATTTTTAAGAATTAGAAACAAACCAAACCAACTTTTAGTTCGAAAAAATTGAACCAAACTGATTTTTAGTTCAAAAAAATTAGAATCAAACTTCTTTTTTAGACGTAATCAGGAATAATTATATAAAATTTGGTCTATAGTAACAAAAAAAAGTAAGTTATAATCAGTTTGATTCAGTTTAGAATAATAAATCCATTCACCGATTTATAGAACAGTTCGATTCAAGTTTTTGAACTGAAAATCAGTTCGATTCAATTTTCAAACAATTTTAATTTAAAATTAAACTTTATCCACCCCATATGCTTCTCTAGTAGACTTGGCAGCCAAACTTTGTTTCTTAGCACACCATGGAATCATAATATGACCTAGCAAAATACAAAACCCAAATGTGGATCTCTTCGCAGTACTCTTGCATTAAGGGAAATTTATAGCAGGGGTCAACATTAGACCAAACTGAAGTGAGCCTTTGAGTGGCGCAAAATACATTTTACAGCACGCCATTGATTGTCTAAAGGATTGACCATTAATTGACAAACCAAGTTAACGTTGTAGCCAATGTTAGGCCTTACGTGATACGAACATTTTGGCAGGGCGATGGCTACCCATTTTTTTAGTTGTTTTCATACTTCTATTCTCTATGTAAAAAGAATTTTGTTGAACTTCAAAATTGACAAGACAAGATTTTGAAATAAAATGGATGATGAATTTTTAACAAATAATTATTTACTTTGAAAAAAACGTTGCTAGAGTCTATTAAGATCAACATCAGTTATTGATGAATTTGAGTCTTTGAAGCACAATCAAATTCAACTTCCCTAAACAACTATTGTCTACTTCTATTGTAATTTTTTTTTTTCTTATTAGTTAAGTTAAATATATTAGATTTAAAATTATTTTTCTTTACATTTGCCCCCTCCACGTACAAATTTTGCTAGATTTATCACTGTATATTTAAGACCCCAACAACACTATGTAATGCTAGCATTGGTATATCCAAAACACATCAAATTTGTGCACTAATTTTATTTATTATAAAAAGAGATAGACAAAAATAACTAACAAATTATTGGTATATCCAAATGACATCAAATTTATGCACTAATTTTGCAAGGGTATCCCTCTGTATCCATATATAATACTATGATGTCTTTTGGATATCAAACATTAGATATCCAGCGCTATTCATATGTTGGTTGTGAAAATAACATGTCGAACCCTATCCATATGTTAGGGAATTTGGAAGAGTACAACATTCGGAATTGGTTACACAAAGATTAATAAGAGATTTAGACACCACATCTCAACCCAAAATCTTAAGGCATTAGGTGCATGAGTCATTCTCCTTATATATCAAATATATTGAACTAACCACTCATAATTGAATACCCAACAATCTCCCCCTCAATTATAAGTCCCCACCACCAGACTTGATCCACTTTGATCACCGAGTCCTTTTTGGTCCACCACTAGACTTGATCCAAGCCCTTTATTTTACTCCCCCACTAAGCCAAACTAGGCTCTAATACCACTTGTTGGGAAGTCCGGGGGAGCCCGACAATTCGAAATGTGCTAAACAAGGATTAATAAAAGACTTAGACACCACATCTCAACCCAAAACCTTATGGCATTAGGTGTATAAGTCATTCTTCTTGTATATCCAATACAACCTCCATTTTTGGTCAACGTGGAACTAACAACTCATAATTGAATATCCAACAATCATATACTATATATAATATAACATAATTTTAAGTGTCGATCTTAATTGAACAGTTACGCAAACAACGACAAAAGTAACAAATTCTTCTATTTCACTAATGCTAATGTTGATCCATGTATTATGCCATACGTGGAGCTTGTAAAAAGTTTGCCCTTATCGATTCTTTCATTTCTTATAATAAATAAATTATAATTCAATTTATTTTTTTTTAGCAATTTTCACTTCAACCATCAAATCAGTTTTATATTCTCGATAATTCATTAATTGCAACAAAACACTTTCGTTTTTTTTCCACTAATTCCTAATATATACTTTAAATGGCCACTATTTGTTATATATATATATATATATATATATATATATATATATATATATATATATATATGATGTGAAATAAGAATAGATGAGGCACATGCAATTAAGTAGTACACTATATAATCATATGGGTATACTTGAAAGAAAATGGGTATCTAGATAAGATTAGATGTATGTTAGGATTTAGTCTCTTAAAATAGGCGATCCTTTCGGATTTATGCTCGTATCAATAATGCTTTTATTGAGAAGGTTCGGATTTGTGGAGGGTTTTGATTGAACAAAAAGTTTAGGAAAGTGTCATAGAGTGAAGTGTTTTAATTGGAGTGAATAATCGTTGAACACATTCTTTATCGAACAATATTAATGAATTGTCATGAATTTCATATTATAAGTATAACTAGTGTAATTGAGTCCGTCTTGTGCACAAAGTAGAAAAATGATTTTTTAAATAAAATATTTTAAAGTGAAAATAGACAATAAGAAAATAATGTGATTATATATGAAAACTTATTTATACATTTTTAAAAAAGTTGGCGTTTATCTTTAATTGCTATAATGGTTGAAGTTTGTGGAGTTCTCTTTGACAAGTTGCTATTTAATTGGACCACTAATTTATTATTAATGAATCCGATTCAAAAGTGGTTGTTGATATAATTTATCATAGTAAATATCACTCTTCAAATCTATAACTGGTTTTTAAAGAAATTAGTATTCGATGTTATTCATTTCTATTACTGGTAAGTTGAAGTAGTGTCAATTGATCTTAAAAATAATAAATGTGTTGGTCTCTTTGTACACATAACTAATTATACATACTTTGATATAGTTATGTTGAATTCAATTTTTTTTTTTTATAAATAATATTATGTGTATGGATATT
>JBBPBT010000347.1:4728211-4754337 GCA_037974875.1 Cicer bijugum
TTATGTGATTTTTAAAATATTTGAAATTATTTATTTAATAATTTTAATAAATTTTTTAAATATAAATTTATTTTATAATTAATTTGTTTTTATTAATTTACAATATTCTAAACTATTGTAAGTTAATTTGGAAAAATAGTGTATAATTATTTTACAATGGTAATTTTATCATTTAAATATAATATATTTTATATTATATTATGATAAATTATGTAATAAATACAAGATATAATAAAATAATATTGTTTAAATTTTAACTCAACTTATAATACATTAATATTATTAGATTAAATATGAACACAACATCTTATATTTAAACTCGAAATCTAACCATTGTGTATACTTTATATATGTAGGTAATTAAACATCTATTAGAAAAAAAGAAAACAGGTCCAGCTTAATCAAATGAACCAGTTACCTTTTTGATGAAGAGCATAGATAATAGAGTACTAGGCATCGATCGCCCTCACCATAACAATTAACACACATACGTAGTGATGACGGAATGATTGAGTAAGAGTGAAATCATGGCAGTGTATATGTAATGGAAAATGTTAAAAAGCATAATCATTTTACGCATTATTTTTTTTTTTTACCTTTTAAGATATAAAATATATCCTCATTACATTAATTCTTGGCATTGGGTGACCCATCTTTCACAATCACCAATTTTGTGCAGCTAGGAAACACCAGAATACCCTATATTAGTTCACACAGACCTTTCACAACCCATAGTGGACCCCCTCAACCTTCTCCTGTTTCTCTCTGTCTCTTAAAAGTTTTCTTTTTTTTTTTTTTTTAATAGTTATGCACATTTTTATTTCTTATAGTTAATTAATTAATTAATTAGGGTAGAAAATAAGAATTTGAGGGCTATATATAAAGTCAGTGTTGGTGAGACTTTTGCTTTTGCATTAGTTTGAAAGACTTATATTGTTGTTAAGTTATTACTACTTTTAAGTGCTATGGGGAGACAACCTTGTTGTGACAAACTTGGGGTGAAGAAAGGACCATGGACTGCTGAGGAAGACAAAAAACTCATCAATTTCATTCTTACAAATGGCCAATGTTGTTGGCGTGCTGTTCCTAAACTTGCTGGTCTTAGGCGTTGTGGTAAGAGTTGTCGTCTTCGTTGGACTAATTATCTTCGTCCTGATTTAAAGAGAGGTCTTTTAACCGAAGAAGAAGAACAACTTGTTATTGATCTCCATGCTCGTCTTGGAAACAGGTTATTTATTTTTTATTTAGCATCAAATTCCTTCCATCAACATGTTTAAACTGTTATTCATGTTAAAAGTTGTTGCTGCATTTTTAAATCATGCCTTGAGGCTTAAACAAGACTTTCTTGAAGCATAAGCAAATGAATATTAGCTTTTGTTTTGTTCCCAGATTATACAGACCGTCAAATAGGTTTTTACCGAGCTCCCTCCGAAATGAAATTATCAAAAAAAATATATATATATATATAGTATTTGAAAAGTTAAAGTATTTAATTAAAAATTAAAATTAAATACATCAATATTTTAAATTTTTTTTATTTATATTTTATTTTAGAGTAATAGATATATCATTTTTAAATTTTATTCTTAATATTTTTATAGTCAAATTTTGGTCGCACCTTTGTATATTTAGTCTCTTCTTTTATAAAATATGGGTTCTTTTAGCTATTAAATGGACACTAAAAATAACATTTTTTTTTAAATGAGGGACCAAAAGAAAAAAAAAAATTAGTAGAGACTAAGTTGAAAAAATCCGTAAATTTACCGAGACTAAATCATTTAATTTCTGTTTAAACATATATTTATGAATTTCAATATAACAATACAATATAAACTATTAACTTTATAGTGACATTCAATTCAACGAGAATCCACTATTACACGGTTATCCTTAAATTTAAATGAGATGACAAACAAATTTACTTGGCAATATGTGTAACTTCTCATTTGATTAGTATGTAGTACATATCATTGTGACCAAGAAAGAGTACCATGTCAAGCTTATATGAAAATGTTGCTATCAACCTAAGCTAAGGTAATAGATTTTGATATATGGTTGATTATTGTCACAGGTGGTCCAAGATTGCTTCCAGATTACCAGGGAGAACAGACAATGAGATTAAAAATCATTGGAACACTCACATTAAGAAAAAGCTCATTAAGATGGGAATTGATCCAATTACTCATGAACCTCTCAATAAACAAACTACATCACAAGATAGTACTAATTCATCCCCTGCAGATAATTTTCCACAAGCTGAAAATAACCATGAGGTGAAGGGAACTGATGGTGTTGTTGTCAACTCAGAGGAGAATTCAAGTTCCTCTCCAGCTGAGAATTCTTCTGGAGAAGATTCCCTTTTGCTAGATAGCATTTGTAGTGATGATTCTCTAATGAATAGTTTGTGGTTGGATGAAACACCATTGGTGGAAGCACTTTGGGAATGGGATAACACTACAGTTATAGAACAGAATACAAAAAATGACATGAGTTTTGTGCCTTCTTGGGAGGATAATTGTTCTTGGCTATTGGATTGTCAAGATTTTGGTATTCATGATTTTGGATTTAATTGTTTCAATGAGAAAGAGTCAAGTACAATGCAAACTATAGACATGAAGGAAAATAGTAAGCATTAGCATATGAATAAATAAAGTATTTATATTTGGTGGTGAAGGGAGATTAAGGCTTCAAATATGTACATGTGACAATATACCATGAGCTCAAATTTTATGCTCTTGTGTTGAGTTTTTTCTGTGGCACCCAAAAAAAAATTATAGCAAACCAAAATTCAGGGAAATGCTGCATAGTACATACACTTTCTTTCCAATTGGTGTAATTTGATTATGTGTACTTTAGTGAAAAAACTAAAGTGAAATGTAAAAGTAATATTAGAGGGTTCTAAAACTTGAATATTGTATACAGATTTTTACTTTGAAAATAATGATGAAATCTTATGTGATTTATTTATTCGGTTGTATTCTCTTCATTTCCTTAATTTTTTTGTTACATTAGAGAAATATCACACATTAGCGTTATTGTTTTGTGTCACGCCCACTCTGGACCTTTTGTATTAGTTCAACTATGTTAATAATTTCCTTACTAAAACGATGCTACGAGTTTGAGAGATCTAGAAAAATGAGAAATGATAAAAGAGAGAAAAGAATAAAAAAGAGTTAACAAATATGATAAATTATTGTTTGACCAAATAAATATATTGATAACCGAGAACATGTAATTGAATTTAGAGTAGTCGGATTTTTCTTAGGTTAACAAAAAATAGTCAAATATATATAAGTTAGTTGAATCTTTCTTGAATTTATAGCGTGCCACGAAGTTGCGAGTTGCGAATTTATAAGAATGAGTCGAAGTTCAATAAAATTTTATGATTGACAATTGAGTTTGTGTTCTCTATTTTTAGCACCACTAACTATTAATGTGGAGATACAATATAAGAAAATACACACGCGTATATCAGCAACGAGACATATCGTGAAGACAGGAAAGACGAGTCGACCATTGGGCACCTGAGGGTTCACATCCAAACCATTCAAAAAAAACCTACAAATTGATTTTAAAAAAATTAAAAATCACACAAAATCGGATATTATTAGATGAATTTAGATCTTTTATGGAAAAACCGATCAAATTTGAAATTCAATTTTAAAAACCAAACCAAACCTCATTTATAAATTTTAATATTTATTTATTTTTTCATTAGTATGAGATATTACTTTAAACTACTATTACTATTGATTCATTTCAATTAATTTTTAATACTTATTAATTATTTGTGTAAGTTGATATACTTTTATTATTATTTTATATAATTCAAACATAATTAATCTATCTTATTCTGTAATATTAATTTTTAATATATTATATATGATTTTTTTTTCATACTTCATACGTTAATATAATTTTATAATAATATTATTAAAATAATATTTTATAAATTATAATTTAAATAATTGAAAATCGATTGGAACTATCACACATTATTCACGTAATTAGCCGAACAAAGATATATTATGTAGGCCAATAAAACTAACATGTGTCTATAAATACCATTACTTATAAATTATTCAGCACACGATCAATCAAATAATTTTTGTGTACGTATATCTATCTCTTTATTATTTTACTTTAATTTATGTATTTCTAAATTCAGTAGTTTAAATATTAATATATTGTATTTAATACTATTTATAATAGTTGAAGAACTGACAGTTGAGAGATCAAATTTCTTCTTCAACGTAATCATTTTAAGAAAATGAATTCACACTTGAAAACAATTAACGAATCCCTTGTTTAATTCTTAATAGCAACAACAATTATATAGAGAACGATAGAGTAATGCCGAAAAAAGATACTAAAAATTTGGTTTGAAAGAAAGAAAG
Organism: Cicer bijugum; assembly: GCA_037974875.1. Lineage (NCBI taxonomy): Eukaryota > Viridiplantae > Streptophyta > Magnoliopsida > Fabales > Fabaceae > Cicer > Cicer bijugum. The sequence continues at coordinate 4,732,609 of JBBPBT010000347.1, forward strand.
GAAAAACGACGAAAAAGTGTGAAATATAAAAAGACATGTTTTTAAGGCAACATGTGTATTTATTTTCCTAAAAGAAAAATGTGTATTGTATATTTCATTAATCGTGTGTTTGAAAACGTGTGTTTGAAATCACCAACACACTGTGTTCTCATCTGTGTAATGTATATTCGATTTAAATGTTTTCCAATAGCTTGAGAAGTTAGCCCACCTAACTCGAGATATAATTTGCGAATTATTCTCCTCGTCTCAAATTATTTTAAATATAAACATATTAATTTTATTATTATTAATTTACTTTTTTAAAAAATTATTGATTAAATCACTAATTTATTAATTTAAAATTTATAAAACAATATAAAAAATAACTGCTCTCCATTAAATTGATGAGTGTTAACAATTACTTATTACTAAGTTTAATTATTTTTCTTAAACAATTAATATTTTTTCTACAAAAATTTAAAACTTACTATTTGATGTTTCGTTTTATAATTAATTTGATCTTAATGAATCTACAGCTCATTAAATTTTATCGAAATTTCTTCTTGATCTTGACATTTTAATTTTAAATTGTTTCTTGTCAACGAGAGGACTTGGAGTTGGAGAGGCAATCTTCCGAGACCGTGAACAAAAATTGGTAAACATAGCATTCTCCTTTTGGTAAAGCTTAGAGCTTTAAAAAGTATTTTATTTTAAATAAAATTTTAATTTATTTTCTAAACTATCACTATTTTTTAAATTTATTGTATAAAATATAAATATTAAGTTGTTCTAATTATATGTAATTTATCGTTTTAGTTATTATTGTTATGACGTTAAGGATAATATAACTAATTTTCGCATAAATTTGGTTCTATATATTTTATGAATTATTTAGTATTTTTGTATACTTTTCTTTTTGTTGAAAAAATAATAATAGAGTTTTAGGATGTTTTGAAATCCTCTCCATCAATAACTAGAGGAGACGAGGAAACCCGTTGTTAGTCTACGATGATCCAACTTAAATGATATTGTGTTAGGTTCTTGCATTAAACATTGGTCTTTTTATTTACCTATCTTGGTTCCCTAGCTCCACAATTTTTAAAATAAACTTAAGTTACATTTTTTATTTTAAATAAAATGAATTTTTAATTTATCATTTTAAAATTGATTTTTTATTATTTTATTAACTAATTTTTGAATTTTTTCTGTATATATTATTTTTTAATGATATGACATTTTCGATAATTAAATCACATAAATCAATAAAAAAAATTAATTTAAATTTCTTTTGATTTATTATGAGTTTTGATTATGGAATTAACTTATATAATTATTTAAAATTAAATTCATTTGATAATGTATAATAATATTAATTTAATCAATTTTTAATACACAATATATAAATGCATAAATATATTAAGAAAAATGTAACTCAATTATTAGTTAGTTAAAATTTTGATAGCACTAATACACATATTTTTCTTCATAATATCGTATAATTTTTCTTTTTTAAATATTCAAAATTGAGTTCTTAAAATATATGTATTTTTAAAAAAGAATAACATTTTCTTAAAATTTTAAATATTTAATCTTTGATAAAACAAAATTATATTTTTATTTTTAAATTAATACTTTTGAAAAAAATCGGAAATTAGTTTTTTTTTAATATATTTTTTATTCAGAATAATTCATACAAAAAGTATATTTAAAAAAACTGATTTCCGGAATAAAAAGAGGGAGTGAGAGAGAAAAACTAAATACAAAAGTTAATTTATTTTTCCAAGTACAAAAATTAACTGTAATCTTATAGTGACCCAACCCGACTATAATAATAAAAAATAAAAAAAAATGTTACCACAACCCAGCTAACCGTCGTGGATCGGTGGAGTCGTGAGAGGAGAGGTAGTTGAGTTGAAAGTGCTTCGTGCTGCCAAACATCGTGATTCCTCCTCACCGTAGCAATCCAAATTCGTCCTCATATCGTGCGATTCGGTATGTTTTTCATCTTTCATGTTCACTTGCGGTTAAACCTTAAAATCAATTTTCCTATGTTTATTGCTCTAGTTGTTGTATGTGATCTTCTTTTTTTATTTATCAATTCACTTCAGTGGAATTCGAATATAGGGTTTGTCTCATTTATATTCTGCTGTGCTTAAGCAAACTAAATACATGTTAGAGCTAGTTCAGTTTTAGGTTAATTTAAGTATTCTGTTTTAATTCATGGCAATTTAATTATTTTCTGAGGGCTAAGAGAAACTTTCTGGACCTGAATCGATGGGTCCCACCGCATAATCTTGTTAGTTTCCGTGTCATCTCTGTTGAGACAATGGCAAGAATTTGCTACTTTCCGGTGAAGATTTTTTAGCATCTGAAATTTAAGCCAAATGTCATGCACTTTGAATTTACTTCATCTTTACTGGCGAACTTAATGCATGAATTAGTTACTAATTCTAGTTTCGTTAAATGACGGGCATGGGGCGGCAAATTTTTTGACAACCGCCATTGACAATTTTTGATGGGATGTCTGCTCTATGCTGCAATGGCGTGTTTTATGGTGGATTTTCAGCTTTCTGCCATCCGCCATCGACAACACTAACTAATTCATAATGATAGTTTACAGATAATAAATATGTAAAGCAAAGAGCGTAGATAAGTTCCTTCCAAGTAATAAATATTTGAAAGAAAAAAGAATCAAACATGACCATTGGTTAGTTCTTTTGTATAAACCGGGAAAGAATCAAAATGGTACCTCAAATTTGCGATTGACTTTGTTCAAACGTGGCAGCAATGTATGCAGTGACGTGTGTGCCAACTAGGCACATAACATCACACATAAGCCTCGTTACTGATGTTAAGTGACAAACACTGACAGATTGACTAATTTGATCAACCTTTTGTAATGCCATAAACCATTTGAAGTATTTCTAAAGCAATGGACTAAGTTGATTAAAGCGACAAATGTCAAAAACTATTTTAAGTATTTACTCAATTAATTATCGTATATATGACATAAAGTGCTACTCGTAACCAATAGACTTGAAAATTAAGTGGAATGTCTTGAAAATATAAATATAAAAACCCTAATTTAATTATTATATTAGCACCAATCTTTTTCCAGGATTATTATTACTATTATTATGATCGTCATCATTATTATTATTATTATCACTTATTTCTGGTAAATTGGGCAGGAGTTACCATATAGATATTTATATATATTTCTAGCAGAGGGAGCGGGGTTTCACAGGTTGCAGAGAAGAAAGTAGAAACACATGTCAGTTTATTTGTGCTACATCGGAGGAATGTGAGTTATGGGAAGCAGTGGAGAAGAGGTTATGGTTGACAAAGAAGAGGTTATTGCTAAACTCAAAGACGATGGTGACTTCGACAGGCTTCGTTTGAAGATCATTCGTAAGATCAAGGACAATGTATGCTTCACTCCCATTCCCAACTCCCCTCTCTCTTTTCTTCTTTTCTCTTTTCTTATTGGTATTTGTCGTTAATTTGTTATTGTTAGTAACAGTGATGAGTTTTTACGGCTTAGTGTAATGGACTGTTTGGTTTACGAGTTTGGGGTTTTCATAACAGGAAGAGTTGCGGCAACATATTACATCAATTGTGAAACAGTCAGAGGCACTCAATCGGACCGGAGCAGAAAATATGAAACCTAGACAGCTTTCTGATGTCATATATGAAGAAGTTGGGTAAGTTTTGCCCCACCTAGCGTCTGCTTAAATTGCATTTTTACAGTGATACATGATATTCTTACTCAAAATGCATTGTTTTTCAACCACATTGTGACTCTGTATGTACCTTCTTTTGAAGTAGTTGGATCAGTTGAGTTTATGTGGGAACTATATTTTTATTTTCCTTTTATTTATTTTTTTCAGCGAGAAAGTTATGAGCCACATATCCGACAGTTTATGGCAAATAATCAGATCAAGTGATGGCATGAAAGGTGAAATTATGGAAACAGTGCAATCTGTCTACGATAAACTGGCAAACCCCAAAGGGAAAGATGAGGTTCTGTTATCAACATCCAATGTGATGCCAGTTCAGAGTCAGTGTGGAACAGCTTCAGCTACTGAGAATGATGATCCTTTGCATGAAAATGATCCTGAAGAGCCGCCAGGTTTCACTCTCTTACAGAATCATATGAATAATAACAATCATGATAAAGGGAAGGTGCAGATTCAGAGGCAAGGATCCACTGCAGAGTGCAAGGAAGATTCCCACCTGCCACAGGATACACTTGGTGAAGATAATCATAAAAATGCACCTCCTGGATTTTCAATAGACGCAGAGCACAATCCACCAGCTGATTGTAGTGATGAAGACCCTGATGTACCGCCTGGTTTTGGTTAGTGAATTGGAAGGTGATTTATATTTTCTTCTGTTCTGGGTGTCTCTTTACATCCCAGTGTAAATTAGGATTGCACTATTTTTCTGATTCGAACGAGGTCAACTATTATCTGTAATTTTTGTAGGTACTTTATCCCAATTTTTTCTGAAATGGATGCTGGATTTTTATAATGAATTATGTTTAAATCTATTAACCAATGAAAGTCCTTTTCAGTGAAAAGTTTTTGTTTTTCTATATATTTATCATCATTATGTTGTTTTGGTACAAAGAGGTTCGAAATAAACAGGTTAAGTACTTAAGTTTCAAGAGTGTTTCAGAGGAGAACTCAAGGTCATCCCAGCTGAAAAATCTTCAGGAGAAGATACCCTTTTGCTAGATAGCGTTTGCAGTGACGAGTCTCTCTTGAATAGCCTATGATTCGATGAAACACCATTAGTGGAAGCACTTTGGGAATGGGACACCACCTATAGCAGAGAATACCAAAAATGACATGAGCTATGTTCCTTTTTGGTAATGTTGAATGAAAGTTTCAGAGTCTGCAACATAAACCCTGCCGGATAGTTACCTATATTTTTGTTGTTAATCGTGATGTAGTATGATGTAAAATGTGAAAATGTATAAATAGTGTTACTGTATGTTTCTAAGGTAGTAGGAGTTTGTAAGTAGTCGAGCAAATATTATTTTCAACGCAATAAAAAAAATCTTTATTTTTCTTTATTATTTTTCTTTTCCTTTGTCGTTTGTAAGTATCCTTAATTTTTCATGCAATTTTAGTTAGTAATTTAATTTTCTACACTAAACACTCTTTGGAGAATAGTCTAGAAATCCGTTGTTGATTGCATAGGCACTTTCTTAATATAATTGTCTAATCAAAAGATAAATCATCGTTAGAAGTGTGAGTTAGTAGACATATCATTTTATTAGTTGGGAGAAACAACTAATCGGCGAAGTAAATTTTTACACCATTAAACACCAGATTTTCATGACGTGAATTTATATATTATTAACAAGTAAATATATATTATTAACAAAAGAAAAGTGTGTTAAAAATTGTGTTGCTAATATTATTCTAATGATCCATCTAGTTTTAAATATAAAAAAAAAAAAGTAGAGTTAACAAAAGTTGAAATATATAGTTCAAAATTTAGACTAAATTCCTTTGTGTTGATTCGTTTTCTTTTATAATTGAGATATGAGGAAATAAGTAATAACCATGAACTTTGGTCGAGCCTACAAGTAGCACTGGGGCGCCTATGCTGCTGGCTGAATAAAATTTAGACATTCGAATGAAGCACATATATTGAAAAAAAAGAAAAGAAAAGAATGAAGCACATACAGAATGGTACTATAAAATATAAATACTGTTATCATATGCACCATAATAATAACTATTTTTCTCGGGTACCTTCACTTTGATGTCTGAACCTTTTGTTAATTCAATTCTATTATCATTTTAATTTCTAAAGCTATGCGAGAAAACTGTCCCCGCCTATTAATTTAATGGGAAAAAAAGCTAGTATACATTTCACTTTAGAAATATGATTTCAATTTTATTTTCAGATAGTTTTTGTTTTTTAAAATGGTATGACCGAATTGTCGTAGATTAATTTTTAATAAATAAATCCACTATAGGACAAGCACGTGTATAAGATGGAATAAGAGTTGTAATTTGTTATTATACAAAATATGATGATATAAGGACACTCAAGGTTAAACTTTAATTGATGTTTATCCACTTTATCATCTGATTGGCAATTGACATATTAACTTTATAATATAATTTAATAAATAAAAAATTTAAAGCACCGTACGCACTCGGTAAACAACGAATTGCGATTCAAGGAAATTTCTTAATCATGATAGATTAAGAAAGAGACACTCCGAGAAGAAAACAACACCAGTGGCCTAATTAATAACAGCTACAAGGATTGTATTTTTCGTTCCACTTGGTTATCAGCAACGAACGTTGCTAAGATTTCAAAAATTGAACGGTTGTCTTCTCTTCTGCTGAAGTGTTGTGCTGGCATAACATTTGATCCTTGTCATTTACCTCAAAAAATGGCTAATAAATTGGCTGTTACTATGTTAGCTATGTTGCATATGATAATATATTTATTAATATAGGTTTATATGTTTCGCCATGAATTTTCTTGCGGTACAAGTTGGCAGATATTGTCAATCAAAAGTATTCACCAACTTAAACAGGTGGCAAACCATGTCTAAGTTAATCAAATCGGACATAATTATTAGAAAAAGTAACCAATTTTATATAATATTAAAAATACTGATAACTTTTATTTAATTTTCTTAATGTACTCAATCAATTAATTACATTTTCTAACTGTTGGCTAGTTCTTTTCATTTTATTTTGTATGAGAAATTCCTATATCTAAGTATATTTTGATAATAATAAAATTAAATAAGATGAAGTTTGTTAAATTATGTTTATGTTTAAATCGGTAATATTGAAGAAATTTTTTTGTTGGTTACCTTTATCAATACCTGTTGTTGCAGTCTTGTTGATTTAGTGATAATTATCATGGTATGCATGCATTTGCAATGGAACCGGTCAAAAGCATACTTAATATAAACAAGGCTATCTTAATTATATTTGAAAAATATATATTTAATTTTATAAAACTTGTTGCTAAGCTTTAGATCAACGGTTACTCTGTTTTTATTACTAAAAAAATATATTCATTTATTTAAACGAGTATAATAAATCAATATAATATAAATTTAAAATTGTTAAAATAAAAATGATGAATTTACAAATAAATTTACAATACCCGGATTAATAACATAAAACAACGATATGTTAATAAATATGACAAAATTTAAGTATTTCAAATACTCAGATATTTGAATGTGTAATGTTGACGACATCATAGTCATTGATTTAATCTTGTAATGGATCAAAGTATGTCAAATATAAACTAAATAAATACTGCAATAAGATGGAGAAAAAAACAAACAACATCATATCAAGACGATAAATAAAACAACGTTGCACTTGACAATATTAACAAAGGAGGTGGTTGTAATAGAGGGGAGTGAATGAAAGAGAATAAAAATATATTTAATTCAAAAAGGGAGAAGAACAATAGTTTTTAATTAAATTTATATTGTTTTCAATAGGAGGTGTAGAATGTTATATGATTTATAAGCTACTTTGGTCTCCTTATCTCCCTTCTAAATCCTACAAATTAGAGAGGGGAAAGGTAGATGTATGATATATTTTGTTTCTCTCCATTATCCTCTAAATAATTGAATCAAACAACTTAAATTTAAAATGATTTCTTATGTCTCTCTCCTCCAAACCCCTAACTAAGTTCTTTTGCAAAGATGATATGACGTCAAAATAAAACAGAGTGTGATGTAAACAAATAGTAAGTCTATTGAGTAATGAATAAAAGTACGTGATATTTAGGGAATAAACCCCTTAATTATAGAGTGGTTGAAATTATATTTGTTGTAATCAATTTCTATTATGATTGAAGTGACATTTAAAGTCATTCTAGAGTTGTTGTTACTTGAGGTATATTGTATATTGAGATAGACGATGAGGACTATTTAATTTAACTATGTTTCTATATTTCTTATTGATAGTTTCAAAAGTTTTAAATTTTTGAAATTTTCGTAAGTTTCAAATTTTTGAAATAAGGATTATATTTCGAAAATTTAGAAAGTTCCGAAAGTTTCAATGTCTTGAAGTTTTCAAAATAAGGATTACATTTAGAAAATTCGGAAAGTTTCAAAAATTCTAAAAATTTCCATTTCAAAAATTCTGGAAGTTTTTATTTTGAAATTTCGAAAACTTTCAAATATTTTAAAAAGAGGGATGAAAAAATAAAAAATTAAAAAAATTAAATAATTTATAAAAAATAAAATTATATTTTTACATTGATTAAGGAGGTGAGAGGTTTACACGTGGAGGTTACAGGGTAAAATCCTCTTTCGAGTAATGCCATGTGGTCTTACTTGGAGACCATGGTGTTGGGTTGTTGCGCCAAAATATTTGGAGGCCCAATGATTTTAAATATTCTTTTAGGCCCAATAAATAGTCGGCCCAGGCTAACCCACGTCGAGTCGTGTGTACCTGAGAGGAAGGAAGGGTAAGTTGAGTTGAGGGTGCGCTTCGTTCGTACTACCAATGCCAAATGCGTGCAATATAGTAGATTGCTTCTTCATTCTCTGATTTCTCCTCAGCGTCTTGCGCTAACCTGATATCGTGCAATTCGGTACGTTATTCATTTTCCATGTTCAAATTTTCAGATGCGTTTGATCCTGGAATTATTCTACATCGATTTTCGTTGACACATTTTTCCCAATTTCTTTATATCGCTCTAGCTTTTGTAGGTTTTCAAAACACTTCAGTTGAACATTTTGATATTCTGACCAGTCCCTAGGGTTAGACTCATTTCTATTTGTGCAATAAATGTTCTAATTCTAGATCAACGAATAAATCTACTTGTTCTCGATGTTGCATATATAATTGCATGTAACAACTTTCAATAGGTTCGAACCCGGGAACTCACAAATATGTATGAATTTATGATGATATTTATCATCTATAGACAAAAATAATAGTGACTTTTGATACGATTAGGTTGAAAGATGTTTAGATTTAAAGAGAAGTTTAGCGTTTGGCCTTTGGATTGGTGGAAAAAACGTTCGGATTATACACCTGGATAAAACAGATGTAGAGCTTGCTACCGAGTAGTATTGGCAATGATGTGTGATGCCACATTTTTCTTACTTAGATAATTCATTTTTCTGCTTTTACAGAAGTACTTTTTAGAATGTATTGTGTAGTTCAATTGTGTTTTGCCGAATGCTTAATTAGATGTTGAGAGTAATGCATGATTTGTGGGGGTTTAGTCTTAATTCTAGGTTTTGTTCTGTCTGGCAACTTTAAGATTGAATCACTTCATAATTGTATGTGTAGGATTATCACTTCAAATTTTACAAACTAAATTTTATTTGATGTTTAAAAGTCAAAACAACTTCTAAAGAATTTCGTTCTGAAGTTTGTTCCATGCTACCAATTTGTAATTGAATCTAAGAACTCGTTTATTTTGAGGAAACATTCCTTGAAAACAGAAAACCTTTTCTCAAGGTAAACGAAAGCTTCCGAAATTCTCAGACCTATTGTATCATTTTACTATAATAATAACTTCAAAATTAAATTTTTAAGCAAACTAAATTTATTTTAGAGCTTGTTCAATTTTATGTTGGTTTAAGTACTCTGTTTCAGTTCAGACAATGAGACCCAATTTCTACGTTACCAAACACATATTTCAAGTGTTTTGTGAGGGTTGAGAGAAACTATATTGGACTTGAAATGATGTGTGACTGTGCATAATGTCTTCCCCTTTCCAGGGTAACTGTTAATACAGTGACAAGATTTTGTTACTTTCCTTTAGAGATTCTTTCAGCATGTAGAATTTAAGATAATTGTTATCCACTTTCAATTTACTGCTCTTTATAAAGGAACTTAATGGAGGAGTAAATTACTAATTTACAGAGTGTAAAGATAATCTCCCCCTTTGATGTTAAGCAAAGACTCTAGAATCTAGATAGCGGTTCAAACGAAATAGAGAAGGTTTGAATGAATATAGAACCCAAACCAGCCAATGACTGGTTCCTGTGTAAAACCAGAAAAGAGGAAGATTATCTTGATGATTTTGGCCTCATAATCAAGCAAAGGATCTGCTACACAAAGGTTAAGTTTTAGCTTTTATATTACAATAGACCTTTCAAATTACATGACCTCTAACCTACATGTCTGAGGAATTCTTAATTATAGTTATTAACTATAACTTCCTTGACACGATTCACCTGAAATGTGATTGCAAGAAAGCAACTCCCAAAACGTTATGTCCAACTCACACTACTAACGCCAGTTTATCAAGAGTCCTTGGGCCTTATAAATTAGACACTTGAACACTTAATTATCATAAATCTGACATAAAATGTTACCTGTAAACAAAAGCCACAAAAGTTAATTGGAATATCTTGAAAATATAAATACAACAAATCCCTATTTCTACTTTCTAGCACCAATCTTTTTCTAGCATTATCACTTATGTTTGGTAAATATTGCAGGAGTTACCATATTGATATCTTTATAGCATTATGGGTGAATTTACTATTCAGATTAGCAATGACCTTGTTGATAAGCTTGTTGACGATCCGGTGATAAAGAAGAAAACTAGAAGGGTCAGACGAAAAGTAGCACGAGAGACTGAAAAGCCCCAATCTAATGTAGCTGGAAAAACTGAGACTGCACCTGCTCCAGGGTGGCCAGTGCAGCCCCCTTTGTTTCTACCTGCAACAGTGCCTGTACACCCTTCCCATTCAGAGTTAGAAGGCATTCGGTCCGTGCTTCAGGAAAGTGAGAAGGTTTTGGAAAGATTGCAGAAGCAAGAGGAGATCTTGTTGCAGGAAGTAACCCAAAAGGCAAAGGATCTCCATGATAAAGAGTATAAGCTTCCAAACCCAAAGCCTGAGCGTTGCATGGCTGAGAGGCTTGCTTCGTTAGCTTGTTACAAGGAACATATCAAGGACCCTTTGAAATGTGCTGGATTTGTTACCAATTTTGCAGATTGCTTACGTAGGCTTGGCCCTTTAGGTAACAAATAAGCTATACTGAGAAGTTCTTTATAAGGAAATTCATGTGAAAGAAATGCAAATAAACTTGTAAACTACATACTGACAAACATTTTGTTGCTGCCAATTTTGTGTAACATTTTCATTCTCAAGTAATGTTGAACTGTTTTCTTTTTTTGAAAACATCATTGAACTGTTTTATAGTTCAGAGTAAGTGACATTGTCTGTTTGGGATTTGAACATTGGGTTATTTTGTTTGTGTCCACATGCTACTTATTTATCCACGCCATGTTATAAAGAAAGTTCGATGATGTTCCACAAATATAGATATTACAATTTACTATGTATAGATTTTTATCTTGTTTTATTTATTTGCTGAGCCAGTTAGGCTGAAGGTTGAGAAGGTTTTTTGTCTATTGCTTATAAATGAATTACCTTCTAGTACTTCAGCTGTTTACTTTTGTTTAAAAACATGAACTGAAAGGTTTCTCAGGTCCAAAAGACCTAAAACTTACTACTTTACCTACAAACTAGAAACGCACTCTCAACATAGTGGCAAATTGTAATAAAGGAGTAGAAATTCTCTCTTTTTTAAAAGAAATGAACATGTCCATTATTACGTATTTGGTTTATAAATGTTTATTTAATGTTACATATTTTTAGAACACGTACCTTTATATCACTTGTATACTAAAAAACTACATCTCTTTCTTTTGAGAAATGGAGAGGATTTTTACTCATAGCCCCAACTCCAAGGCATCTATAGTGATGATGATCGCATTTAATTTTTGCAATATCAAAATCATGCTGCCTGCCTGTCTATTTTCTTAGTTACTTAGATAGTCCATTTTTTTTAGTGTTTGAGAAGCCACTAAACAATTCTTTAATTCATGTTGAGTTATAAGTATGCTTAATTAATTTATATTGATTATTTCATTTTTATTTTGTAATAAAATATGATTGAGAAAAGAACATGATATAACAATTGTCTCTGATAAGGAATGATAACACAAATATCAAATAGAGTATCATCCCCAATAATGCAATATAGAGGAATGAGTAGACATATTAACTTATGATAGAAAATGACTAATTTAGAAGTAATGCTAAATTTAATAGAATGCACTTGAAAGAGGAATGAATAAATATATTAACTTATGATAGAAAATGGATAACTTGGAAGTAATGCTAAATTTAATTGAATGCACACGAAATAAACTACAAGTTTTGAATAAGGCAATAGAAAGTGGAATGAATATGATGCAACAATTGACACTTTGATAAAATTAAACAAAACCATCATCATACAAAGTCTAATTCATCACACCTTACCTTTTTTCATCTTACTTATTGTTCCAATTGTAGTGTAAAATTGAACTATTCTAAATATGAAACTCCCAAACACTCACATGGTTCGTAAAGTTAATAACCTCACTAAACACTACCTACAAAATTATGTCTATTTAAATGAAAGTTCACAGCTATTTTCAACACAACTTTTTTTCCGTTGTCATCATCACCCTTGCTACCACCATCTCTAATTTTTAGACCATTTCTCGTTTTAAATCTTCTCTCCTAATTTGGCTGGTCAAAGCAACTAATAGAAGAAACCCTTTGATAACAAGATTAGAAAATAAAATAAAAATTAATGGAAAATTTTAACTTATGTTTTACATCTAATATGCATTAAGAGTAACATGTATATTACAATTTGACACTTGATGAATTTTAACTGTAACTCATTGATATTGAAAGAATGGGATAACCCAATATATACTTGTCATGACTGGTGCTAAAGAATACAAAATAGAATCTAGTATTTATATACTATGAATTGTAACTAGCTAAGAATAACAACAAAATTAATAAGTACCCAAAGATGCAATATTCACTAATAAACTTCCTATTATCAGCACAAGTTGTCCAATCAGAATCACAAAACACCTTCAATTGCAGAGAAGAATTTGCTGCCCCAAAATGTGATTTTGTTGGACAACTCATGAATTGACTAAGTTGCTTGACCAAAAAGGAGATATTGGGTCCAGCGTTGTAAGGTAAATAAGTTTACCGATTAGTCTCTATATGGTTCAAAGTCAGCTAGAGCAGTGTTGGAATCCTCTGTTCATTAGTCTAAAAATTAGTTTGGAGGCAAGTAGACTTGTGTTTGGAGCAGTGTTGTGTTTGATGGATGTAATTTCATCAATATTATTTCCATCCAAGAAAGGTCATCTCGATAAATCAACAAAGTAGTGAATAAATTATTAATTATTATATTTCCTAATAAAAAAGGAAGAATCTTTACTGTCTTGATATCAATGCATTACAAAGTTTTGAGAAAACCATTGTCTGCTTGATTATTTCAATCCATAGATGGATTTGTGAAATTTGCAACTTTGGTTTGGTTTACGAATGGAAAATCTAGTAGGTAAAGACTTCATATTGATAAGAGTAATTTTTTGTGGAACACCCATTTGACCCATAAAAAAATATTTAATATGTAAAAGTAATTTTATTTATTTTTTAAAAATTATAAAAATTATATATCCATAAATTATAATTAATGGTAGTGAGAGGCGACCGATTTATGCAGAATTGTCAGATCTCTATCATCGACCCCATGAAATCTTTAGAATTTCAATGACAATACTTTAGATATCATAAAATTGTAGTTGGTCGACCAACATCAATGTTTAATATGTCAAATAAATATAATATGTAATATTGATAACCATACAAAAATTTATTTAAATATATTATGAATGTTTAATTGGTTTAATTATCAATTTCTACAATAAGATATAGCAAGAAGTAATCACATGATAGTATACTATTTAGCAATAATATAACTTCATTTCAGCGTTGAATGGATTCATAAGCCACAAAAATCATCATTTTTTTGCCACAACACTTTCTTGTCTGCCTTTCACTATTTTCATTGTGCTTTAAAATGTGTATATATTTTACTATTTTGTGTAATTTAAATTACGATTTATAAGTTGTTTATGAATTATATGTGCTTTCGTATCCTTGTCAGTTGTCAATAATGTTCTAGGGTTTGTGGTGTACACCACAAAATAAATATAAATAAAATCGTAAGCAGTTAACGAAAAACGCGTTATTATTTGTGAAATGAATTTTATTTTAAACACAATCCTAAATAAAAAAATAGTTCAAGGTAATTTAATAATTAAAAATAAGTGACATCAAATTAAAAAAAAGATATATATATTTTTAGTCTTTGTAAAATTTCAACCTTTCAATTTTAATATATGTAAAAAGAATACAAAATTTTAGTTCTTATAAAACTATTAAATCAATTTATATTTTTGTATATATAAATATTTACTATATTATAAAAAATTTATCCACAAAAATGAATTATAAATTTAATTTATAGGTCTATATTTCTGTTTCTTTGATTTTAAGTATTTTATATTTAAAAAATTTATATTTTATTTTTCTCAAATTAAAAAATATTAATTTTTGTAGAATTTTTTTATAATACTTTCAATATATTTACAAAAAATTATTCCAATTAAATGAAAATTAAACGTACTTAATTTTATCAGAGATTGAAAAATACTTGTTGAATAACTTTATAAGAATTAAACGATATTTTTCTTTAAAATGATTAAAATTAAAAATATATTTAGCCTTTAATATGGCAGATATAAATGCAGCAAACAAAAAGGGACCACAGAACAAGAATCAAACTTCGCCGACTAGCATGTGGCGTCTATATTGACTTGAACCATTATCATCGAAAAACGGCCAAAACATATATAATTAAGAAATTTTAAAAAATCAGTGTCTAAAATAAATTACTCCGTCTATTCTATATTATAAGCCCGTCCTTTATTATAAGAACATGTAATGACAAAATTCTAAATCGTGTTTGTTATTTTTCTTAAATTTATCGGTCCTTTTATTTTATAATAATTAAATTGTTTGATCATTTCATATAAAAAATATATAAATAAAATAGAGATAATATTATTTTTATTAAACTATCTTTGTTAGATATATAAATAAAAGAGATAATAGTATTTTTATTAAATATTGATATATTATCAATGTCATAAATATATAATAAAAATATTTTATATTGAAAATAATGCAAATAATATTAATTAAATTGTATAATCAGAAAAAAATGTATTATAAATTAAAATAATAATTCATTTTAAGAAATTTATAAAAACAATGAATCCATTGTTCTGAAAGTGAAGAATGTATGTTGAATTTTAGCAAAATTCCTATATTGAGGACAAACAAATCTCAAAAGTAAATATCATGTAATTTTAATTTTAGGCTTAAACGAACGTTATATTCACAATAACTATTATCCACAACAAAAACTATAATAATATTTGATCATTAAGATCTCTTTCAACAACTACTAATATTTGTTGATTATAATATTTTTTAAAACAATAATCATCAAACTCAATATCAGATTAACACTTAAAAGAATTCATTGCATTTTCTTAATAAAAAATTGTAGTACAAAATAATCACACCGACTACATATACATCTCAACTATCTTAGTATTCATACACATATCCACCTTTCAATTATAACAACTTAATCAATTGCATTATTAATAAATATAAGTTAAACAAAATTTACGAGATTGAATCAATATAAAAAAAATAATGAAATTTAAAATGATCAACTGTGTCATTAAAATTTTTTTCTTAAAAAATCCAATGAAATAAAACCTCGTTAAAAACTTTTAAACATATGTAAACTTTTTTTAAGTGAAATATATTTGTCATACTTTGTCTGAAAATTGTCACTTTAAATTTATCACTCTTGCTACCAACACCCCCCATAATGCTACTCACACCCCTCCAAACTATCAAAAAATAAGAATACCCAAAATGCCCCTGCCATCAATATTATCCCACAACTCACTTTTACTCACTTTTCTCAAAATTCATCACACTTCACTAACTCATACAAAAATCATCATACCTCACTAACTCATACTCAAAATCATTAAAAAGTTACCTTCAACACATCACACATCAGTTTGATGATCACATTGTAGTTAAAGGTATGTTTTTTGCTCTGATTTGTGGTTCTTATTTTTTTTGTAAATCTGGGTGTACGTTATGTTGTTACGTAAACTGAATTCACGTAAACGTACGTGAACTCAGATTGCGTAATTAATGGAGTTTGAAATCAAAAAGGCCAAGAAGGGTACGCATTCTAAAATCACGTAAGTGTACGTGAACTGCAATTCAAGTTTACGTGAACTGAGTTCACGTACGCTTACTTATTTTCAGTTTACGTAAACTTATGAGATTCAGAATTTGAATTTGAATTGCAGTTTACGTGAATTGAATTCACGTACTTAAAAAAATTTCAAATTTTCCAAACCTTACGTGAACTCAGTTCACGTATGTGTACGTGAATTGAAATCACGTACATATACGTGAACTCAGTTCACGTATGTGTACGTGAATTGAAATCACGTACATATACGTGAACTCAGTTCACGTAAGGCTTGGAAAATTTGAAATTTTTTTGATTACGTGAATTCAATTCACGTACGTTTCTGGGTTTTTCAAATTTTTTTACATACGTGAACTCAGTTCACGTACGTTTCTGGGTTTAGGGCAACGCAGGTGGTGGTGTGCAACAACAATGGAAGCTACATTTATGGATTTCAGGCATTGCAGCATTCTTAAATACATAAAACAAAACAAAAATGAAGATTACTTACTTGATTCACAACAATGATGAAGATTTTAAAAAATTGGTTGATGATGGTTGATGATTAATGGAGATGGTTGATGATTAATGTTGCAAAACAGTATTGAAGAAGATGAAATAATAGTGATGAAGAAGAAGATAGGGGGTGTTAGTTATGAAGAAGAAGATAGGGGGTGTTAGTTTTGAAGAAGAAGAAGAAGAAATGGTATTGAGGAAGATGAAATAAAGGAAATGGCAGTTTAGTCATTTTAATTATTTTTTAAAAGTTGAGGGGTGTGAGTAGCAATATAGGGGGTGTTGTAGCAATTTTGTAAATTTATTATAAGAAAAAGAAATTGAAACTGTTTATGAATGGACGGAGTCTTTCCCCAGTCATTGAGACACTAATTACATAGATAGGATATTGTTGGTTGGAGATGCCGTATATATTGTCGTTTAAGTTCATCCACCGTTTTTACAAAATTCCACATTTGTCGTTTTTTGGATATCTCTATTGCATTAGTGGTCATGTCGTTATCGTATTTGCCAACTCAATCGTTCATTTATTAGTAACGTCTTCAACTATTTTTCTTATCTAAAACCTCAAACACAAAATAAACAATAGCACCATGAT
Organism: Cicer bijugum; assembly: GCA_037974875.1. NCBI lineage: Eukaryota > Viridiplantae > Streptophyta > Magnoliopsida > Fabales > Fabaceae > Cicer > Cicer bijugum. The sequence goes on from JBBPBT010000347.1 coordinate 4,749,898, forward strand.
TCCTCCACTCACAATTTTTTCGTTTGAAAACATGAACCTAAAGGATTGGTACGGTGGTGACAACACAACACTAGTCGTAGCATTCTTCATAATTTCCGCACTTACTCTTTTCTACATAATATATCTCAAACCCAATACCCAAAAGTTACCACCAGGCCCATCGGGCCTTCCTTTCTTCGGCAACCTTCTATCACTCGATCCAGAACTTCACACTTATTTCGCCGACCTGGCCCAAACTTACGGCCCAGTTTTCAAGCTCCGTCTCGGTAGCAGACTCGGCATCGTGGTGACGTCACCTTCCACGGCTCGTGAGGTGCTAAAAGAATACGACACCGTTTTCGCCAACCGTGACGTACCCGCCGCCGGTAGAGCAGCCACTTACGGCGGCAGCGATATAGTGTGGACGCCGTACGGACAGGAGTGGCGGATGCTGAGAAAAGTTTGCGTGCTTAAGATGCTTAGCAACCCCACTCTTGATTCCGTTTACGACCTCCGCCGTGCCGAGGTTCGGAAAACGGTCGAGTATTTGCACAGTCGGGTCGGGTCATCGGTTAATTTGGGGGAGCAAGTGTTTTTAACGGTGCTGAACGTGATTACAACTATGATGTGGGGTGCGGGTTTGGAAGGGGAAGAGAGGGAAAGTGTAGGGGCGGAGTTCAGGGAGGTGGTGGCGGATATGGTAAAGCTTTTGGGGAAACCCAATGTGTCGGACTTTTTTCCCGGGTTGGCCCGATTCGATTTGCAAGGTGTGGTGAAAGATATGAATAATTTGGTGCCTCGTTTCGATGGAATATTTGAAAAGATGATTGGTGAAAGGGCGAAGAAGGAAGAGGAGAATGAAAATAAGGATTTTTTGCAGTTTTTGTTGAATTTGAAGGAGGAGGGTGATTCCAAGACGCCATTCACAAACACCCACGTTAAGGCCCTCCTCATGGTACCATTTCTGCTACCTTTTTTGTTTCCAGCTCATTTTTATGCCATATATGTCTAGTCAAGTAAACCGTTTATTCAAATTATAAATAACTTTCATGCGCCAAAATTATTTTTATTTATTAAAAGCCGTAATTCAATTTTTGTTATGTGATGTTGGTCTACAAGATTTTTGTTTTTGAAAAATTCGGTCCACAAGTTTTTAAGATCACAAATTTCAAACTTTATAAATAAAATTATTTTTTAAGTTTTTCAAATTATAGATATATTTTGGAGAAAAAATATACACACAATTGAAATTTTCTAAAATACATGTGTTTCAAAAACTTTATTGCTAAAAAAAGTAGTTTATAAAATGTAAGATATGAATATAAATGTGGGATATAAGTTAAAATGTTGAATTTGTAAATTTGTTCCTTTAGTTATTCAATTTCTTATTATTAAAAATGACGATGATGTGACATGATATACAATAAATATACTACAGCTTAGTCTAAGTAACATGTGTCAAGGTCATACTCGCGTGTGATAATTAATCAGATGGAATGATTAAAATCACTAGGCCTAAAAGATTCTTCGCATCATTAGAACCTTAGAAACTAAAATGCACAATTTTGATATCTTAGAGGACTGAATTCACACAATTAAAACGTTGAGGACTAAAGTTATTACACTAACTTGTACTAAGTTTTAAAATTCCAAAATCTTGATTGAGGACATTGAATGTTTTTTTGACTAATATTATGGATGAGCACAAACATTACAGGATATGGTAGTCGGTGGATCAGACACATCCGCCAACACAATTGAGTTTGCAATGGCAGAACTAGTAAACAACCCAGAAGTGATGAGGAAAGTTCAAGAGGAATTAGAAGCTGTAGTTGGAAAAGACAAGTTGGTAGAAGAGTCTCATATTCATAAGCTACCTTACTTACATGCAGTCATGAAAGAAGCCCTTCGTTTACACCCGGTACTTCCACTTTTAGTCCCTCATTGTCCAAGTGAAACCACCACCGTGGGAGGGTACACAATTCCAAAGGGTTCTCGTGTGTTTGTGAATGTTTGGGCTATTCATAGAGACCCTACTATTTGGGACAAACCACTAGAATTTGATCCTACAAGATTTTTGGATGGTAAATGGGATTTTAGTGGGAATGACTTCAATTTTTTTCCTTTTGGTTCTGGAAGAAGGATATGTGCTGGAATAGCAATGGCTGAGAGGACTGTTTTGTACTTCATAGCTACTCTTGTGCACTTGTTTGATTGGTCAATACCCCAAGGAGAAAATTTTGAGGTATTAGAGAAATTTAGTCTTGTTCTCAAAAAGAAGACACCTTTGCTTGTCATCCCTACCCCACGACTGTCCAATCCAGATCTTTATAAATAGAATTGAATACTATGTCGATGTTGTTGGTATCACAATGATTTTATCAAAATCACGAACCATTGTGATTCTGGTAAATCTATTATGATACCAAATATAGCCCTTATTCAATAATTCAATATTCAGATTATGATAGATTGATGCTTGAAAATAATTTTAAAAAATTAACAGAAATCGCCACCTTTACGTAGGAGTTCAAGGTTTTCTTCATCATTACGACTGAGACAATAATCTGATTGGTATTAATTCAACAAAAACAAGTGAAAACATGTAATATAAGTCAATGTTTGGACACTAATATTCGTTCTCTTTAGTTTTTATTGAACAAACGTTAATTGAATCACAGTCTCAGTTTTGAGAGGAGTAATAACATGAACTTCTACTTATGAAGAGCGATGACCGTTAGAGTTTTAAATGTATTTAAAGCATCAATTCAAAGTAGATTATTTAAATGTATTTCTGAGTATGTATTTATTTTCTTTTAATTGTTTTCAATAAAATTAAGTATTTATTTGAGTTGTGTATAAAACAGAGTTTGAGCTAATCATAGATTAAAATCTGCAAAAACATTGGCAGATAAAAACTGGAAAGGAAACACACATTTAGTTATGGGTTACTTGAGGTTTAGTCTTAAATCCTTTGTTTAGCTACACTATGAAAATGAAAGGAAAATGGAAGAGATATGTGTTTTCATTTGTCTGAAAATTTTGAAGATGAGTCAATTACAATTTAAAATGAAAACTATGCATAATCTGAAATGCGCTATAACCTTCCAGAAAGGAGTATTAATACAACCGAATGAAACTTTGATGAGGTAAAAGTCAACATTACCACCGATCTAAATTTTCAGAAAATAAAATTGGGGACCTTCATTCTGATTTACCATTTAAAGTCCATAAATATAAGTACTCAATCTATCTTTGAAAACAACAATCTATCCTCTTGCTTTGAGGAAGCTGGAAACATTTCCTTCTCCAAGTCTTGTACCTTCATTCTCTCAACTGATGTTACAACAAATTATTGTATGTGATTCAATTTTTATGACTAAAACAATAATTCTATTAATGATATTTAGTAACAATAAAGAAAAATGAACAGGACGATTTAAAACTCGATTGACCAAATTGACATTTATTATATTATATTTTTGAGAAATGTACTCGAGTGTTATTAAAATTTTAATTTACCTGTAAGCATTTATCTACGTGATGTCACCTATAAACGCAATCTACCTATCACAGTGGCAATCTCAATGAGATAATAAAGATGAGATAACTCTGTTTTCTTTTTCAAATTTATGTTCTTCTTATTTTATTTTTTAAGATACTTCTAATGTGCTAAAAGACTAAACTTATATCTAAGTACATCTTAAAATAAAATGTTTAAAATTATGGAAAATGATTTTTACATCCACCACCTTCAATACTTTAGATTTGATATATTGGTTATATAATAAGAAAAATGAAACGTTAAATGAATTATATGAAAATTAAGGATATAATATGTAACTATAAAATTAATTGTGGAAATTATTTCTGGTATTAGACATAACGGGTTTAAGTTTGATCGAGTTATAACCTTATCAAAATCCTCGATTTATTTCCTGAACAAAAAAATTATGGATCTATGATATGTCCTTTCAACTCACTCTCATATTACTTGAAATGAACAATATAAAGGGAGAAGGGATCAAGGAAAACCCCAAAGTTATCTGTATTATATACATTCAAACACCTAACCTTAAACACAAAATCTCGTAGGAGACATGGCTAACATGTCATCCCAAAACACTTAGTAAAACCAATTAATTTTTTTATATAAATAATTTAAGATTAAAAGATAATACCTGATTTAAACTAGAGAATATAAAATATTTATAAATAAATTTATATTTGTCTAAATAAATTGTATGTAGAATAATGGATTTTTTTTTTCAATAACTCATTTTTTCAAAAAAAATTATCAATATACTTTATTTTAAAAACTATATAATTATATATCAAACTATCCATTTTTGACTTAATTACTAGTGTCCTTTTGCAAAATGTAATTTTTTAAGGACGTCAAAGTTTACCATTGCTATTTCTTTAAAATAATTTTTTTTTAATTAAAGAAGTTGTCTTTTA
>JBBPBT010000347.1:4798661-4817036 GCA_037974875.1 Cicer bijugum
ATTTTTATGTTGATGATATTAAAAAAATACTATCTCAAAATAGATGATAGATATCATCGTAATTAATTCATACAAGTGCAAGTGGAACATGATAAAATGTCTAACATAAAAATATTAATATTTTTTAGTTGAACTAAGATTTATTGAACTAGTTATTTATTGACAAACATCTGTCTATGTATAATTTTTATAATACATTTATAATTAATAAATTATAATTATTCTTATTTTTATTTAGAAGACATAAAATAAAAATATTAAAATTAACTAATTGATTAGAGAAAAATCCAAGAGTTGTACATGTCAATAGCTTATTTTATGATTCATTTTGAAAAAAAAAGTAAAAAATTAGATGTGACAAAATTATAATTATTATATTATAATTGATCTTATTCTTATGTTGACATATTAATAATTAATATTTTTTTCTAATATCATCAACATCAAAATAAAGAGAAATTATATTTAACTCCATAAAAGCCTCATTAAAAGACACTTACACTCATTTCTAGTTTTCAAGTTTTCAAAATACATTTATTTCTTTTGGACCCGCTAAAAATACCGCATAACATTTTTTCCGTCACACTTTTATATATTTATGTATCATTTATAAAAAAGAAATCCGATTACACACTTTGTTTATGCCACCAACAACACAATCATACATTTTAATTTATAAATATTAGATGTCTATACCTATAAATTAAAATGAATATTTCATATAATAAATAACATAAATAAATATAAACGTGACAAGAAGAAAAAGTCCAATGCAATTTGTTAATGAGTACAGAGGATGTGAATAATTTTTCAAAATTAGGAGGGTATATATATGTCATTTAAAGATATCTCACACAACAAACCTAAAACAATTTAAACTATTATTCGATCATATTTCATTATTACAACAAAATGACATAATTGGTACTTATAATTGAATGACTGAGTATACATATTTTAAAATTATTTTACAATATTTATGCATAATTTTTATTTATTTATAAATAATATGATATAATTACCATATTAAACTACATATAACTATAAAGTTATAAATTCAAATTAAAAAAAATATTTTTTAAAATATTGATTGAATTATGGTCTAAAAACTGACCTTTAAACTATTATAATTATTGAAAAAACATGTTCTTGGTGTAAACAATCAACCCAAACAATTGAATAAAAACAATTTTTATGGTGGTGGTTACAATTATACATAATTATACTATAAGATGATAAAATTAATGACTTTTATTGATTATTGGTATAAAAATGATTTATGCAGAGGGTACAATAATAGTCTCTTATAAATTATTTTTGCAATTGTAATTTATTTATTTATTTTATATTTTATAATTTTTATAATACTACATATCTTTATTTTCTTCTGTAGAAAAAAAAATGTACAAATTGGAAAAGGAATAGAATTAGATCAACAGAAGAAGAAGAAGGGGGGAAAGTTGGACTAGAAAAAAGGTACAGAGACGTAGAAATGCGTTGGCGTTAGGGGGTGGAGCCCACTAGCGGTTCAACGACATGCTGTGCCGGCTCAAGAACTCGTCCTCAATCGGTCCACTACGCTTCTGGGAAATTTCTTCAAACTCTTTCAATATTTATACCTTTCAACACGTCATGCTTCCTTCAACTACCGGTAATATTAACAACATTATTAATTTCCCTTTAAACTAACTCTTCCATTTCCGTACCGTAATCTCAACATTTTTCTTTCACTATCCTTTTTAAACTCATTCAATTTAAATTTTACCAAACCGTTTCTATTTTCTTTGTTCAAAGCTTGATTAGGTTTCCGATCATCGCCGATCTTCTTCTGCTTCTCCTTTCGCGAATCGATCAACGCTTCTTCTTTAGGGTATTGCCTTCACCATGTCTATGTCGGATTCCGATTCCTCCTCCTCTTATGGCGGTGAATACAAAAGCCTCAAACAAGTTAGTCGCGAGCGTAAGTTCCTTTTCCTTCTATTGTTCTGATCATTATTGTACTTTTTTTTTTTGTTTATTGCTCTTATTTTCTTGCACAGTGAATGTACTGAACAGTGTTTGCTCATGGTTGGTTTTCGAATTACGATTTATCTTTATTTTGTTCTTCACACATTGGTTCTGATCTCAATTCTCAGTGAACACAGATATGTTATTTGTCTTTTGGCTCTTGTGATTTTTGTTTTGGGAGTTTTATTAACTAAACTTCAAGGCACGTGAAGCGGTGAAAGTGAGTCATATTCTAGTGTTTCGAAATGCGAGCCTTGCCGGCGGAAGTAGCTCTGGCGGATTCTATTGCTTTAAGGGGAACTAAGCAGAAATTTTAAGTAATGCTTATTGGAATCTTCTAGTTCATTCAGGATAGTAGGAATTTGTGAGATTGTGTATCTTCCCTTTTCTCGTTTTTGGGATAAAAATTGCTCTCTTTTTCATTTGTGGATGTTTTTCTTCCACTTAAACGGCTAGAAACTGTATGAGATTAATGCTAATCTGTTGGATAAGATTTTCTACCGAAATTAATGGAGAAATGATCTGAGGATATTGCAATGAATATGTTTCAGAATTAGACAGTGCGTGACTAGTACATCTTGTTATGATACTTGTTTTATGCTGTTAATTATAGGAGCCATTTGTAGATTGTATATTTGAGGAATTTTACCATCCGTTTGAAACTCCAATTTTTCTGAAACCTTATTGACTGCATGGATCTGGATTCCCTTGCCTGAAGCACAATTCTGGTTCCTAACTCTTTTGCCCATTTTCTTTATTCTTGCTAGTTTACTTCGAAAGTCCTGGTTCCGACATGTGAACTTTTTTCATTTGGACTTCACAACTTAATATGTTCAGTGCTAAAAAGCTGCATATTAGGATCTGTTGCTTGAGTTTGGAGCACTTCTTGAAATGAAAAAAAAACCAGCAAACTAATCTAACAGGGAATTTCTTTGTTGTTTATGGACCATAATAACTGAGCATTTTGTCTATTTCTCATGTCTTTCAAAGTTTGATCTTCTTTTTTAGCATTTCACCTCTTTTATCCTTTATCTTCATTTTTACTTTTGTCTCCCACAAAGAAAAGAAGGAAAATTACCATATGAATGAAATCACTGCAAATAACTTTAATAATTCTTCAAAGTGTTGAGAGATTATTCATTTCTGTATACACAATATATTTTTTTCCAGTCAATATCATCACCTAATGCAATATAGCACTGTGATGTTCTTTTCATTAGCAGATATACTAAATCAAACATGTTCTAAAAGTTGATAATTCCTTCACAAGGATAACTTCCTTTTGCATTTTATTTTTCTTCATTTTGACATTCTAATACTTAATTGCTTAATCATGATCAATTGTTCTGATCTGTTAATCTCATTTAACTTCTGCCTTCTGAAATTTTCTTCAGGATTATTACATGAAATGCTCAGGTCAGCAAAAACAGGGGATTCGAAATCTACATGGAAGGTATAAGATGCCATTAATTGGGGATTATCTGTAGTATCTTGCTCATGTATGGTATTCTATGACCATATAGCCTAGAGTTCAATCCTTGTTACATATGGGTGGACATGTGCATTATCGATGCTTCAAGTCCAAAGGGGTCTTGTGTGAGGGGGTATAAAAACCATTCACAAGCCTTTACTTAACAGCTTAGGTTTTGCAAGTTCTCGGTTCTTGATAACGAGGACACTTTTTATTTGTACTCAACACACACATAAATCCATTACTTCTTCAAGAAACTGCTTAATCTTGAAAACTATTGAAGGCTTTGTTAGAATATATTAAATATCACAATATTTTTGATATTATATTAGAGTATTTTAGTTTATCTCCTAGGATCTGTTTCTTATCATAGAGTATCAGAGTATTTCCTAGGGGGATTAGTTTTTATATTACTTACTATCATGATTTGTTTTCTGATTTCCTTATTTATTTATGATTAGTTGTCTTGTATCTCTAAAATAGGGGTTAGTGTTTAGTCATTAGCAAGACATTACACCAGTATCATATTCAAAGTCCTTATTATTTTTCTTCTCCTTCTTTTATCTACATGTCATCTCGTCTTGGTTCATGCCTGCAGGTACTAATAATGGACAGATTTACTGTGAAGATAATGTCTCATTCTTGCAAGATGGCGGATATCACTGATGAAGGCGTTTCATGTAAGAATCATAGGATGGATTTTTGAGTAGTTGTTTGTCTTCTATCTACAGCCAGTAAAAGACTTTCCATTATTATTCATTGATTTGGGTTTTATGCCATGCTTGTTGACTTCTTCTCATATATTCAAAAGTAATTGGAGCTTATTTATACTCCAAAGATTGCAATCTGAATATACGCAGTTCAAGATATTTAAAGCTCGTTAAGTGTTGATAATTATTTTGTGTCTAAAGTTGTTTAAAAATAAAGAAAGGTGAAATATGTCCCCTCCTTTTGCCTTCCCTTGACCAGGCTAACAATTTAAAATATAAAATCTGCACAAGAAAAAAGTTGTTAATAATGTAAAACCTTTTTTCTGTTGATCTGTTCTAGCTTGACGCAGCTGAAGGATTTTGAGTGTAGTAGTTATGGTGAGATTAGGCAGTGAAGTAGTCAGTATACATTCTTGCATCTTTCTTGAGAAAAAAAATAGACTTACAAGTCACAAATGATGGAATGTAATTTTATTTTCTTCTGTTTAATTGTGCTTACTATCAAATCCTTCTTATATAAGACACTTGGACTGTTGGAAAATTTTGGCTTCTCACCAATAGGGCAACAGGGTGTTATAAAGTTCCTGCTATGGTGGGATCCAGAGAAGAGTTGGAAGCATTACGTCTATTATAAGCAGTCTTACTTTGCAATTTGTAAGAGGGTGATTTTGACTTGAATCCATGACCATCTAGTCACATGGCGTCATCTTACTATAGCTCCAAGGCTATGCTTCTGATTTCTCACTTACTAAGTGCTTATATTGATATTCATAACTTAAAGTCTTCGATTGATTGAACATGGACCAATAATAATCAGTTCATCATTGTTTTCAAGTGGCAATCAATCGAACTATGATTCTTGAGGATTGATTTATGTGTTTTATAAACTGTAGTTTTTGAAATTCATTGGAAGGGGGCCTTGGTGCAACAGTTGGAGTTGTTGCCGTGTGCCTAAAATGTCACAGGCTAAACTCATGGAAGCAGCCTTTGTAAATGTGAAGTAAGACTGTTTATAACAAACCCACAATGGATGCGAGCCTTCCCTGGACCCTGCATGGAAGGAGCTTTGTGGCACTAGGTTGCTAAGTTTGGTGTTATTAATTTGAAAGTAACGGTAATGGAAGATGTACATATAATGGAGAGGAAACGAATGGAATCTGAAAAGATTTTCCATCTATATGTTTAGATGATTAACTTTGACCAGACAAGAAAGGAGAAATTAAAGGATTGTAATTGGTTAATTGGCAAGCATCTATACAATCCTTGTAAAATGGAATTAACATTTTAGTGTAAAATAAAGCAAGGTCATTCCTCTCCATTATATCACAAAAACTTGGAGGGCCTCTCTTCCATTGCCTATGATAAATTTTTCATCTTCCAACGAAGGGGAGTATTTCTTCCCAGCCTTTCTTACGTCTGCAATTAGCTGCCAGCTAATTTTAAGATTTGACGCTAGATTGTAGCCTTTATTATAAGTTCAATATAGCTTTGATTGTTCTCATATTTGTTGAAGTTATATTTTTTAAACCACACATCCTTGTTAAAGCATAAGTTTTAATATTGGATCATTAAATATTAAAAAGCTTTTTAAACTATTAATGTTGGATTTAGTTATTATGAGTACAGAAGAAAATTATTCATGAAACACCTGTAGTTTGCACGACTAGTTCTGTTACTTGTATGGTATGAGATTCTCTTTTTCTTTTTGCAGTGGTTGAAGACATATACAAGCGAAGGCAGCCATTACCCACCATGGATGCTATATACTTCATCCAGCCAACCAGAGAGAAGTACATTTACTCTCTTATGTTTGTGGCATATTTAATCAATTACGTTAAATTAACTTGAGAATGCTCATAGACCTTAAAGGCAGTAATATGTGCTGATTTTATGGCGGTCTGTCATGGTTTCTTTAGCTTGATTTCTATTAGTTATACATGATTGAACTTGCCTGTGCTGAAGAGTATTGCTTGGCAGCTTAAGTACTTTTGGTGAGATAGACTGAGAGTGTTGATTCTGGTAGGGACTTGGGTATTATGAGGTGCCTAAGTTCCACATTGAGCAGTATGAGATGCTCAATGGAGTATTCTCTCAGCGCTTACTTAACAAATGGTATCAGAGCTAGTTATAGTGTCTCAGAAAGGGTTATATACGGAGGGGCTGACTGGAAAGACCGAGAGAAGCATCATAGAGTGCAGTCGTTAATACATTGCCTCTAAGGGGCAATGCTATGGTAGAGACTTGGGCACTATGGGGTGCCTAAGTCCCGCATAGAGTAGTACATGATGCTCAGTAGAGGATTTAAGTGACTTGGTTCTTCCCACATAAGCATGGACACCTCTGGGGTTAGCCGTGCCACCGTGTTCGACAACTGAGACAAATGTCCATGAGGTTAAAGATGTGTCAAAGCAATGATGATCAAGGAGGGGGTTAAAGACATTAACTTGGATTACATCCTGTTTAGCTTTTTGGTAGTAGATGGATGAATTAAGGTGAAAAATTATCAAATCTTGCTTTAGATTTGTTTTGTAATGAAACAAATGAGCAACTTAGATGTACATATATATTTTGATCCTTAATTAAGATCTTTTATAAATAATGTTCATATCTTATTTACTATAATATAATAAATATGTGTATCAATATTGGTGTCTTATGTTTTGACATTAGTAGTGTCGACGTGTCCGTATCTATGTCGTTACCCTTGATAGCTGACTTTTAAGGGAGGGTTCTCCAAATGTTTGGGTACTAGTCCCTATCAGATGCTGACCAATAAAATAAAAAGAAAAAATTGTATTTTTTTCTTTCACTTTTCAGTTTTATCATCATTTATTCGGAACTGTTCAAATAATTTACTTTCATCTTTCGTACTCTTCCTTTACTTATGTTTGGATGTATCATTTAGATCAAATAAAGAACAACTATTTTGTTAGTTGATTATTCCATTAGTTTGTGACTTAGTTAGTTAAGAGGGATTAAAAGAGCGTTGGTTAGACAAATAAGGGAAAATAATGTACGGGGGATCCATTCCACTATATTGGACAGTTTGTAGGTGAAAGGATATTTAATTTGTGAAAGGAAATCCTTGAAGAGAATCCAATTGTTGTTTTCCCCTCAATTTTTAATAACTTGCTGTATTATTTTGTTTCGTTCTATCTTTTTTATTTATTTCAGTTTCCCTGGGATCCTACTTCCTTGTTTGGTATGTATATTTTGAAGTTATTTGTGAAGTTTGTTAACTGTCTTTAAACATGCAGTTTATAGTCGCTCTACGAAATTGGGATTTTAACTTTTACTAATAGTTTCTGCAATAAATTGCCTTTTTATTTTATCTTTTTAGAACATCTCCAGTGACATATTTTTAAGCAATCCAAATATGATTGCATAATCACCGTTAATTGGCCCCCACTGTGTCTCATCATTCTTTATAATGATTTCAGCTGAGATTGAGAAAATTGTTTTAAAAATCATAAGCAACTTTGTTATAGGGTTGCTTAATAAGACACATTGTTTGAATTTAGACAATCACAATTGCTATGTATGACAGCTCCAATGGCAAAAAATATAAGGAACGTGAACTAAAGATACGCAAGGCAGTAAGGAACTAGCAATGGAGATGCTCTTATGCATCTTATTCTTTGTTTAATTTCCTTCTTTATGTTTATTCTTTAATTTATAAATATACTCTTTTTCTGATCTGCAAAATATTGCAATACTCTCTCTATCACTCTCTCTCTCTATCCTAATAATGCATATATCATGTAAATTGTCATATTTCGAAGAATTTAATTTATATGCACCAGTCACTGTAAATATTTTTTACACTGCTAATCAATCACAACCATTAGATCATTAATAATGTTTGACTTTTACCATAACTATTTATAAAATCACCCAAATGATTGGTCATGATTTTCCGACTGTGTAAAACTTTACACTGACATTGCATAGAAATTAAACTCTATTTCGAATATTATTAACTTGTGTCTGTAAGATAGTTTCATTTAGCAGCTTTGAAAATGTTTTTAGTCGACCTATGCTACAGGATTTAATAGAATTGCTTCTTATAGATTTTCCCTCTTCTTTTTTGTTGGCAGTATAATAATGTTTTTGTCAGACATGTCTGGAAGGAAACCCTTATACAGGAAGTACGTGTTCTTTATATTATATCTCTTTTTTCGCAATTTCATCTTTACTCCCACTTATTGGTTTTCAATCCCGTTATATTATATGTTCTTGTAGGGCATTTGTTTTCTTTAGTTCACCCATTGCCAGAGAATTGGTGATGGAGATTAAGAAAGATTCATTGGTTTTGCCTCGCATAGGTGCTTTAAGAGAGGTGAATTTTTGTTTTGTTATGTTTTAAAAAAAATATATTTTGTAACTATATTTTAAATTGAATTTTCCTTAGAAACAATTTCATATTTTGCTTATTGGAATTTTTTCTTTTCACTCTGCACTACAGATGAATTTAGAGTATTTTGCCATCGACAGTCAGGTATGTGGTATGTGGTTGTACTTCATTTCTCTTGCCTTCCACGCGATGCATATCTTTGATCACATGTGATTACTTTTCTTCCCTTTCATTAGTTAATCGTCAGTATTAATAGTTTTCAAAACTTATTACATGTGTGCTTTGTCCATTTCCACATATACATTGTACATGGCCATTAATGCAGGTCAAGATATGGATCATGATTCATGATGTTATTTCAGTTACACTAACTTATTAGAATGTATTAGCTGTTGAAGAAAACCTTCTCCAGATATATACATAGCTTGTTCTTCAGATTCAAATTCCAGAATATTGAATAAATTGAACAACCAATTTTGCCTCTGTCTGGATTTGGAAAATTAGAGGCTTGTTGTGGACTCACAATGATGTATTTCCGTAGAAGTAAAAAAGAACCGTGGAATATGTGGATTAAACATCCGATGGTTTGTGCAAATGGGATGGGCAATTTTAATCATTCTTGTATATTGTTTTAACTACATCTATTGAGCTCAAAACTCGTGAAATCTGCTTGTTGGAATTGTTTTTCTTGAGGCAAATTTATCAACCTTTAAATGTGCTCATTAGCAAGTCTTTTTTAGTGTACAATCTCATTCTTATAATCATCCCATTATTTGGTGTCCTCATGTCCTCATTTTTGTGGTCTGTTATTTTTGTTTTGTCATTGCAGGGTTTCGTTACAAATAACGAGAGAGCTTTAGAGGAGCTATTTGGAGATGAAGACAATCACAGTAAAGCTGTTGCCTGTTTGAGTGTGATGGCTACTCGGATTGCTACAGTTTTTGCTTCATTAAGAGTATGTAGTCAATGCTCTTTGACTCTTTTCTGTAGGAATCTGAACATTATAACAATGTCCTATAATTTTTCAAACATGTTTATGTTCTGAATCATGTAAGTATTTCTCTAGGAATTTCCTTCTGTTCGCTTTCGTGCTGCCAGGTCACTAGATGCGAACACAATGACTACTTTCCATGATCTTATTCCTACAAAGCTAGCTGCTGGTGTCTGGGACTGTCTTATGAAATATAAAAAAAGTATTCCTAATTTTCCTCAGACTGAAACATGCGAGTTGCTTATCATCGATAGAACTATTGACCAGGTTTCTTATCTCCATTTGTTTCTCATGGGCTTGTTGAGTTATTTCAATAGACTTTGTCTTATTGCTTACAATGAGAATTCTATTCTGGATGTTATAGATTGCTCCTGTGATACACGAATGGACTTACGATGCCATGTGCCATGATTTGTTGAATATGGAGGGAAATAAATATGTTCATGAGGTGTTATACAATTTCTCTTTTTTACCTCCCTACGTTGTGTCTTTCTGCTTACCTGATATTAACACAAATCTACCGTTCTCCAGGTTCCTGGCAAGAATGGTGGACAACCTGAGAGAAAAGATGTTCTGTTAGAAGATCATGATCCAATATGGCTTGAACTTCGCCATGCACATATTGCCGATGTATGTTCTGGTTTTTCTATTTAGTATTTATTTTTTAGACTTTAGAACCTACTATCTAGAGTCGTCTACTTTTTATTAGTTTTTTCTTTGTTGACAAAGTCTACTTTTTATTAGTTAAGCAATCTGAATGCCTAATGATTTTGATGGCCTTGCCAGGCTAGTGAACGGTTGCATGAGAAGATGACCAACTTTATTTCAAAGAACAAAGCTGCACAAATCCAACATGGTTCGAGGTGAGTCATAATTTTGTGGAAGTTTTTCATCAATGAGATTGTCATCTGACAGGATTTTGATTCTGAATCCACTTTAAATGATTTAATCAATATTGAAAATAACATTATTGCCTATTTTGTAAAACTTTTATGACTTGAAAAATCCTGAAAGCTTTTAGGTTATGATGCTCATTATTGTCATTTATGATTGCCATAATGAATCATTTGGAGAGAGGAAAACTCAAAGTTGAAAAGTAATTCGGTAAATAGCACTTAATTAAGTGCAATAGACTATTAGACTATTAGAGTTGTTTTTACTAGTCTGTATATTTTCTCTAAGAAATGTGTGTACTGTGTAACATTTTTCTTTATTTTAAACTGTCAAAAAGCTTTAAGTTCTTGGGTAAATGTACAAGATTGGTTTTATATCTATCAATGTACCTCGACTTGAAGTGTGGATAACATACAGAACCAATATTTTATATTGAGATTCAACTTTTATTTAGAAGACTTGGAAGTGTGGATATTGGATAACATACAGAACCAATATCTTGTATTGAGATTCAACTTTTATTTAGAAGAATGGGGATGGCAGGATTGAACTCTTAATCACTTGGTCAGAGGTTCTGATCCCATGACAAGGACCAGTTCTCCTAAAAAGCTAAAATTGTTTCATGAAGGCGCAAGATTGGTTATATATGTCTAACAAATCTCTGTTGTAAAATGCACATATTTTCTTGATGGGAAAAAAAATCTGAGGCATGCATATTTTATTATTAAAATAGATTGGCCTTTTATAAAAGGTTAAATTACATCCGTGGTCCCTTAACTTAATTTCAGATAACGTTTTAGTCCTTTATCTTTTTTTTTCCCGAGTTGGTCCTTTATTTTAATTTTAAGTGACAATTTGATATTTTATGTTTTAAAATTTCAACAATGTTGTCCTTTTTTTTACAAAAATTCAAAAAAATCATCAAATTTTTCAACCAAAATCCATAAAATTCATTATCATATTCAATAAAATACAAATTTAATCAAATTCATATCTTAAATCTTGAAATAAACTCATATTTTCATTCTTTATTTGATGTTATTGGAGATGAAAATATGAGTGTATTTGAATATTTGAGTTATGGATTTGATAAAATTTGCATTATATTGAAGATGATTATTAATTTAATGAGTTTTGGTTAAAAATTTTGATGATTTTTTTGAATTTTTGTACAAAAAATGATAACATTGTCGAAATTTTAAAACATAAAATATGAAATTGTCACTTAAAATTAAAATAAAGGACCAACTTGGGAAGAAAAAAAAGATAAAGGACTAAAACGTTACCTGAAATTAAGTTAAGGGACCACGAATATAATTTAGCTTTTATAAAATTTAAGCCTAGATAGGTAATTGTTGGAAAAGTTCATTCATTCATGTTGTTAATGCCATCAACTCCACTCAACTTTGTGTTCCAGTTATAGGGGTAGCGGTGAAGTGTCAACAAGGGATTTACAAAAGATGGTGCAAGCACTTCCACAATATAGTGAACAAATCGACAAGCTCTCTCTCCATGTAGAGGTTAGTTCTTGTATGATGCAATCTGGATACTAAGAAAAATAATGAAATTGTTGATATGGAAAAAAATGTTTTATTTTCAATTGGAAGCAGACCTCTCGCTGTAGTTGAGCAATGTTTTAGATAAAAAGGAAAGCGAAAGATGAAAGGCTTTTGATTATTAACATGGTTTGATATGGTTTATGATTATGATTTTACACTAAAAGGTTATACACTGTATTTTAGTTCCAACTAATTATGTAGTTTATTAATTCCACTTCCACCTGTATTTTAGATTCCTTATTGCTACCTCCCTTTAAAAGGAAAAAATGGAAGGTGACAGAGTAATTGTCCTAGTTGCTTTCTTTGAGGGGGAATATTTTTTTTGACAATAAAGAAAGGGGAGAAACACCCTTCATTCCCACAAGACTTATTATAGCATCAAGTTATAACAATTCTTCATCAGAAAATTATAATCAAATTAGCATATGCTTTTGAAGTACTGTGTCTCACATCAATGCCTGTGTATCCTTTGCTTAGAGACCAACAAAAAAGCCTTTATCCTGCATAACATTGTCGCTTTTACCATGATTCTAGCTAGTGTATGACAGAATAAACAAACTTTTGTAATTATGTTTATTATATATTGCAAAAGTTCTTTGTTACGAAGTGGTTGACGTTAGGGTTTTAGTAAGTTAGTTAACTTTATTACGATAATGGTGCTGATTATTTATGATCATCGGCTTTGTGTACATTAATGGTGAACTTCTCTGTTTATTAGATTGCAGGAAAAGTTAACAGAATCATTAGAGAGTCAGGTCTTCGGGAACTTGGGCAGCTGGAGCAAGATCTTGTTTTTGGAGATGCAGGAATGAAAGATGTAATCAAGTTTCTGACTACAAAAGACGTAAGTAATTCTGAGATGGGAAATGAAAAAGGTGTACCTTACACCTAATTAGTACTTAATGTGTGAAATAAGAGAAATCTTCTGATAACTGATTACATGAATGGGTTGTAAAATTACAACAACTACTTTTGCATTTTCATTAGTTAAAATTCATTCTCATTTTTTATGCAGGATACATCTCGTGAAAACAAGTTGCGCTTGTTAATGATTCTGGCAGCCATATACCCTGAGAAATTTGAGGGTGAAAAGGGTCTGAATTTGATGAAGGTGTAGTTTCTTTTGGCCTGTGCCGACTAAATTATAACTTACAGTTCATTACTTCATTTAATAAGATGAAATATACTGTTATTCCATTTCGTAACACCCATAATGATGCTATGCAATATTTTAAAGCTTTCGAATGTCTTTCAGGTGGCAAAATTGACAGATGATGATGCAATTGCTATAAATAATTTGAGAATGCTTGCGGGAGAACCTGATGCCAAAAAAATTTCAACCAGTGGCTTTGCTCTTAAGTTTGATATGCACAAGGTAGAGATAATATAGTTTAAATATATGAATTTTCAGTATGTAACATTATATGTGAAAAGTATTTCTCATAAATGATCAGAAAAAGCGCGCTGTAAGAAAAAATCGTGCAGAAGAAGAAGAGACATGGCAGTTATCACGATTTTATCCCATAATTGAGGTACCAATCAAGTTAACACAATTTTCCAACATGAAATATGTATTAACTTTATGTAAATTTAATGGGGAGGATAGATAAGCTTATGATTTTTTCTAATGTCTAAAGAACCAGAAGTAAGTTGTTTGAAGATTCCAACTACAATTCATGTTGTAAATATATGCATGCTTGATCGGTAATTTGGCAATTTAATATTACATGTATGTCAGATTGGTCAATATATATACACATACATATCCAAACGTGTTAATACTATTATATCACTCAAAATTGTTCTGAAATACATAAAACAAGATAAAGAAGAAAATTAAAGTAAACCAAATATTGGACAGTAAAACACAATACAGTATGTACATCCTAGGATCATAGAAAAGCAGAGCAGACAAATGAGATCGGTAGGACTAGTGAGAATGGTAGTGTATGTACTTCGTAGTATCATTTACTCTCATTGTAATATTCCAATAATTTGACTGGTTGCTTATAAAGCTTTTAGAGTCTCTTATGATGATTTGATGATATTCATTACTAGGAACTGATTGAAAAAGTTAGCAAAAATGAACTGTCAAAGGAAGACTATCCATGTCTAAATGATCCAAGCCCATCATTCCACGGTACACCATATGCTGGATCCATAATTCAAAATCCTCCTGCTCATTCCATTAGATCAAGGCGAACACCAACTTGGGCACGACCTCGAGGCTCTGATGATGGATATTCAAGGTTTTACTTTTTTTCCCTCCTGATATGAGTCATTCTAAATATGATAATTGCTTCTAACGAGATCAGTTTATATTTTTCACTTTATTAATGAATCCTGTTCTCTTTCCTCTTCGCCGCCATCTTATTGTTCCTCCTAACTTCTCAGTTGTGTTACATGCATAAGCTTGCTATTATGTAGATAGTTTTTAGACAATATCTTTTGAAATTGTCAGACTAGGACCTGCCATTGCCAAACCTTCTCACATTTAGTTTTCATTTTGGATGCTTGCATGCAGCGATTCAGTGCTTAAACATTCATCCAGTGATTTCAAGAAGATGGGGCAAAGAATATTTATATTCATTGTTGGCGGAGCCACTAGATCTGAGGTTTGATTAGTGTTTTGATAAAAAGAGATTATCATATTTAGCCATTTTCCTTCCAGCTTTTCTAATCTGATACATTGTTTTGATCAACAGCTCAGGATTTGCCACAAGCTTACTGGTAAACTGAAAAGGGAAGTAATTCTGGGCTCGTCAAGTATAGATGATCCTGCACAATTCATTACGGTATTGGAGTGTTTCCTTTCTAAAGTCTAATTTGTTTCCTTGATTGCAAAATTCCATAACCATCCTCGCATACTATTTTCTTCCTTTGTAGAAATTGAAGATGCTAACAACGGCTCAGGAACTTTCATTGGATGACCTCCAGATATGATGTTAAGAACTTATAAACTGGACGATGATCTTCTGCTTGTCAAATATATGTTGTAATCATATAGATTATTCATCTAAATACAACAAAATTCTTTGGACATTTGACCTGTGCATATGCTAGGAATTCTTTACATTGGTTGTAGACACTAAAGTTTCTGAAAAATATTCTGGTAAATGAGATTCAGTAAAATGATTGTAACGATAAAAAAGCACTGCCGAAAGCCCCCATGCTCAAAAAAAAAAAAATTGTGTTTATAATTTGTACTGAATAGATGGCATAGAATGAGCTGGGTACCAAATAATATGCGTTGATTTATTTTTAGTAAGTAGCACAATATCATGAATGCTTTGTATACATATTTGTCGAAAAGTGTAGAGTTGAGTACGGTATCTTACTCTTTGTTGTTGATGTAAGACCCTCACTTTCATTCCTGGATAACTATTTTATTTGGTTTTTATAAATGAATTTGGATTTTACCATGAACAATAAATCGTTCTAATTGTTTTTGGGTCGAGTTCAAAAGGAACCATATCAATGAGTTTGATTTGACTTTAATTTCAATACATATACTGTATAAAAATATTTCACAAGTTGAAGCATATAAATTCATTAATTAAATGATGTGATAACATATCATTAGGGGGGATTTTAGGGAAGGCCTAATGAACTAACGGATAATGTCTCAATTAATGTATCTATTTTTTTTTTGTTGATAAAATTGTTGTATCTTTAACATGCAAAGACTAATTCCTTTGTTAATTGATATCTATTTTAGAGGCGAAACTTTTTCAAAATTGAGCCATCATGTGAAAAACTGTGATTTATGGATTCTCTAAATTCATTAAATTGAAAAGATTTTTCGTTTTGATTTGCTCAATCAAATACAAGAGATGAATAGAATAAGAGCTGTAATTGTAATTTTAGAGAATCCATATTCTGAAAACACGAGCTAGAACTATAAAAGGTTAAAAGGAACAATAATTAATTCTGACAATTTTGAGGGAGAAATCGTACCATAATCTAATCTTACATGAGTGCTATGGGGAAGGACCACAGATAATTATAATTATATAGATTATATCAAACAAAGACGTGTAAGGAAAACCATGTTGAGCCTGGGGCTGGTAAAAATAGTACATAAATAAAGAGCATAGACTTTTTGGAGTCGCGTTTAAAACAGATATAAATTTCTCAGCGGAAGGTACAATAAAATAATGTACCATACTGCCATGTGAAACAACAGTGCAACACAAATAGTTCAAACCGTATCTTTCTGTTCAAAAGGCTAGCATTTTTATTTTAGGTTATAAATAAATGTCCAGTTTTTGACTATGAACGGAAAGAACCTATTAAAAAGGGTTAAACACTAGGGTGGTCCAAATTTCATGCATTGCTTTGGTCTTGAATAGGGAAGAACCATTTTCAGTTCACTCACAATTTAATTGAGACATGCAACTTTAAAGGTGTGAGTAATTGTCCAATGACTTTTTGATGTAAAACATTTTTGCTATTCAATCCAGTCAAAAGCACTAACTTTGCATAGTCTACTTTGAATTTTCTGCCTAGAAAATAAATGAATTGTTTATATATATCAACCATATAAGCCTCAATAATTGGCAAAAATTTCTCATCCCTTGTAACTTAAAGGGTGATTTGATTAAACCAAACTTCAAATCTATTATGTTTGATTCAAAAGTTGCTTATTGAATTGGACAAAACAAGGGACAGATAACCAAACAGAACTTAAAATTTTGGTATTTCACTCGGTCATAGGACAATTTTTTGTCTTATCTAAAATATAATTCTATTTTCTACCGAAAATATATTATCTCTCTTCTATTTTCATATATCATAAAGAATGTTGCACTCAATTTTGTATTATTTTATAGATAAAATATTATTTTTGTCTCTAAAAATGTATGACGTAATTTTAATTTTTATCTCAATAAAAAAAAATTAAAGTTAATAATAAAATCATCAAAATATTTATGAACTTAATATTTTATGTTGTAACGACCATGGACTATTTTGATAACACAATGTATCATTTAAGAATTTTTATGACAATAAATTATAATTTTTAAAGACTATTTTAATAATTCGATGATTAATTTAAATTTTTTACTAAATAAAAAATTAAAGAGATAACATCTTACCCTTTCAAAAAATTAAAATAATAATTTATTCATTATTTTATTTATATCATCCATTATTTGTCAAACATCGTAGAAAACAAAATGGTCTAATTACCGAACGGTTTGTCATGTAATGTTTTATTAGTTACTATTTTGCAAATGAAAGTAACAAAAAAAAAAAATAACACATCGTAATTTTAAAGGTTGGCAACGGTAGGGAATCCAAATAACTAATTTTAACACGAACCTCAAATTTGACAATCTTTTCTTGCATACAAAAATCAACTACATCAAATTACCTAAGTTTTTTTAGCATTTGCTTAATGACTCTTTTAAAGTTGACATGTGAAGAAAGTCCTTGAATGGCATCTTGAATTAGTACGTATTATTATGATGTCAAAATATAAAAGGAAAAAGCATTTGATGGCGCTGCTTAATTTGTTGAGTGTTCCTAAATAATATTAAAAGAATTGAATAAGTAACTAGACATGAATAATTTGAAGTAGTGAAAGAGAAAGCAAACTGAAAAAGGGTGAGACAGAGTTTGAAACTTGGGATGTCATTAATTTTTGCGAAAATAACGAAACAAAAGCTGCATTGGAATGATTACTAAAAACATAAACAAAAGAGTAGTAGTACTGTAATAAAGAGAAGTGGATGAGTTTCTGGTCACGTGTGGGTACCCATCTTGAAGCATAAGTTGCAACGGTATTCATCTTTCTGTCATGCTCATAGCCTCATACATCAATGCCTTAATGTGCTCTTCCATAACAGGGCTCAAGATAAGGACATACAAACCAAGTCTGCTACTATTATTTTTCCGAATTCTATTACTTACCACGCATTTCATTTGCTCAAAAATAAACTATATGTCAAAATAATTTTTGTTGTACTATATTTAATCTAAAAGTTAGATGTCTGATTAGACATAAATTGTAATTCTTGTTTTTCACTTAACCATATGACAGCACAGATACATATCATTAAATATTAAGAAAGTGTTAATTACAATATTTCAATAATACTCTTATTTATCTCCTTTGATTTTGATAAAATAACTAATTCCATACTTATTTCCATTCAAGAGTATTTTAAAGATTAATATCATTAAATATAATTATCGTGAAATTAAATTATATTTATTTTATTAAAAATTTATTTATTTAAAATGAGACAAAAAATATTAGTTTTTTTTTCTTCATATTCTATCTATTTATATATATACTAGAAAAATGTTGATTTCCAACAGAATTCTATATTAATTATTCTTTTTACCTGACTACTCCACTAGATGTATGGTGTGTTTATAAG
>JBBPBT010000347.1:4828643-4839068 GCA_037974875.1 Cicer bijugum
AAATATCTTTAATTTAAAATCATTTTCATTCTGGTTTCAACAAACAATTTTCTTTTTATTTGACGATGTAATTTTAAATTACTTTGATCCTTAGTTAGATTTTTTTTTTGAAGTGGATACAATTTGATGACGTGATAAATATGATTAGACAAATTTTAAGTGAACTTGTTATTGTTCATTACTAATCACAAATTAAATATTTTTAATCAATTATCAAAAACAAAAATATTCATCTTCTTCAAATAAAAACTCATAAAATGCATATATCCCAATAACTTTAATCAAAACAAGAAAATGAAAGCACCCAACAAACGTAAATTGAAATTAAATTGAAAGCACCCAATAAAACTCATAAAATGCATATATGAAATTAAATTGTCGCGGATCAAATGAAAGCACCCAAGAAGTTTATCTATAGTCTAGCTAAGTAGTATTTTCAAGAATATAAGGAACGTATAAGTAATTTGTACACTGAAATGTGAGGCAAAGTTTTTTTTTTTTACTAAATTATGATGTTTATTCATTTAAATTAATAAAAAAAAATTATATCGACTAGGAACATTACAATTCAAAATTGTTAAAATTGAAATGGATGAATATGTGAATAAATTCACAACACCGATGTTAATAACATACAAGAATAAAATATCTACAAATGTGACAAAACTTACAACTATGATAAAATTGAGATGTTCAAAAAACTCATACTCTAGAGTTATAACATTGATGACACCAAAATCATTGATTGAATTTGAAATTTAAAAACACTAGAGCAAGATGAGAAAATAAAATATTGCATCAAGAAAACAAATAAACACAATACTACATTAAGATGGCAAAACCACAAAATAAAAATACCAATGATAAATTAAATATGTGTAGAAATTACTTATTTAAATAAAAAAATTAAAAAAATTTGTTTAGATAGGTGATTTCAAACTAAAATTTGACCCTAAATCTTTAATCTTAAGTGCAAAAATAAGAATCAATAAAAAAAATCAAAAGAGAGGAGTAGAGGCAACTAGATTTTTTTTTTTATCAACCTGGAGCAAAGTTGAAAGGTGGATTTTATGTTGATCAATAAATAAAGATTTAATCGAAACTATTTTTTATATAAACATTTGATTGTTTTGCTTGCATGTTTGTTACACATTCCGGCTGGAGGCAAAACAAGGCTAAGAGCTCTTGTTATTATGTTTTGGGAATTGAATTGGTTGAGAGTGAGTTGAAGAACCCTAATTTTTGGGTTTGAGTTCAACAACGTTGATGGGTATTCAAGTGTTTTTTAATTCTAATTTTATTTTTATAAATTTGTTTTAATATTTTATTTTTATTATTTATTTTGAATGAGTCAGCTTGAAAATATACTAGTAAACATATCAAATCCTTGTCACCACTGTCACATTAACATTTTCAAATAAAAAATAATAATTTGAATGATTAAATTAAAAGTGATTTAAAAATTGCAAGATCAATTAGAAAAAAAATAGTTTTGTAAATATCAAAATCAAAATGACCTCAAATTATATAGATAAATATCCATTTAAGTCTAAAACAAATTGTATTGTTCTCTATTCTTCTATATTTTATTTTGATTTATTTCATAACTCAAGAAGACTAATTCATTTAAGGTAGGGACTAATTGCTGATTTGTAAACACAATTTTAGATCTTATCTCATTTGATATTAAATTTTTAATATTTTTTGAACACATTAATCTTTTATAAAAATAAGAGGTGTTTACTTAATTTTTTTTAAGGAAATCATTTTTATGGTAATAAAATAAAATATTAACATATGAAAAATGCATTTATGAAAATAACAATAATAGTTTTTTGATATTTTTATTATTTCTAGAAGTATAAACAATTGTCTATATAAAAAATCTCTTATTCATTTATTAACAAATAAAATAAATATAAATATTAAAATATAAATACAAATTTTAAAAAATAAAAACATAATATATTTTTACAAAGTAAACACCTCTTGAAAGTCGAAATGTAAAAACATGTGATGTAATATGATCTAAAACACAAATAAATAAAGAAGTGGGGAAATTTTCAAAATATTTGCCCAACGGGTTTTGTCTTCCCCGTTAAATTGGGCCTTATAATAAATTAATTAATTAAATTGTGCCATTGAGCCTAACGCTGCTGTAATCATTGTGTAGCAATAGTGATTCGACAATGTGTGCTCTTACTATTTAAGCCTATCATTTTCTAATGCTTATTTAGGAAATTCATCTTCATTCCTATCTTAAATGTATTTTTCCCAACTCATTTTTCTTACCTTGCAACCTGAAGACGATAATACTCTTTTTGATATCATTTATAAGAGACAACTAGGAATAACTATTTTAAAGGTACTAATTATATATATATTGATATATCATCAATTGGCACTAGTGTGAAAAAATGTATATAGGCTTATATAAACTTCAGCTATTACCCTATTTGTTGATGAGTTTAATTGATGTATGTACTAAATCACTGGATTCCATATCATTCAGTTTTATTCTGATATGTTTAGATTCAATAAAACAAAAGTCTAATTTAAAAAACTTACACTATTAAAGTGAAATTTGAAAACTTTAGACGAATTTTAATATTTTCAAGCAATTAGCAATAGTTGGAGGTATGTATATCAATCAATTTTTTTACTTCTACTATATAGATCTATTTTCGTTTTAGATTATTTAAAATTTGTAACATGTTGTGTAAGAGTAACTAATATCTTCTAAATTTTCATTTCGTCTATATATAAGCATGTACCCTTTGATTCTTTTAAGGTGTCTTATAACTTTTTGGTGTTCTATACTTCTATTAATATGATATTTGTCTAACATCTCAATTGCAAAGTAATATCTAACTTTATATATACCTTAATATATATTAAACTTCGATTTTAATAGAAGCACAACCTTTTTATTATTGATCAATGTGATTATCTTGCAAATGAAGAAATATTTTTGTTTTACATCATTTAAAATTTCTAATAGCATGAACAAGACAATCATACTGGTCAACATTAAAAAAAGTTATGTTTTTGTCAAAAATAAAATAATAAGAAGGGTATGCAATCTCAAATTTCTAGGTTATTTCTATTAAAAAAAAAAATCATTCCTGCATAAGAAAGAGATGCTAAAAAAGTTGCAAGGACTAATATAAACTCAAGACTATTTTGGATCTCCTACACCAACTGGATAGTATTATAGTTGTAGATGAGTGGGCCAACAAATAAAAAAGAAACTGAAGGAAAAAGCAAGAATGGGCCGACAACAAATCGGACATGTGATTAGAAACAGCTGGGCTCATAGTCACGTGTATTTCTGGTAATGGCTCTCTGCTTTACTACAAGAGTGCCTACATTTTTTCCAGAAACATTTTTTGTGTAGTTGACCATCCTCAATGCCAAATCCAATAAAAAAATTTCCCTAATTTCATAAAAAGAAATTCCCTAAGATTTTAATGCAAAAATTATTACCTAGATTCAGCAGCAAAGGGAATGCTAAAACTGTAAAGTGTTGAAGTTAATAAAATATACATAATGAGTGGAAGTCGAGAAATCTACTCCTCACGCTAACATATATCTATCGCCCTCAATACATTGAAAAAAAAATTATCCTTTTTTATTATATATAAAATAAAATAAATCACTTATTTTTTTACTTTCATATTCAAAATTTTACAAAAATGAGATATAGAAAATTTTCAAAATTTTAAAATTTTGTTTGATTATAAAATTTTCAAAATACAAAATCAGTTGAGTATTCAAAAGTTTTTATTAATTTAAAAGTTTAAAAATAAAGCTTATTGTATTGATCAAATATTTTTTTCAAAGCTTTCATCTCAACAAATTTTTTGAAATACATATTTTTAAAACTTTGAAATTTTCGAAACTATTCAAAACAAAACTTTTGAAATGTAATATTATATTTCAAAATTTTCGATGAAGATGAAAGTTTCAAAAATTTGAAATGTATTTTTTCTTCTTCAAAATAGTTACATTATTTAAAAAAAAATTGTACTAGCAATATAAATATTAATTAAAATTAATATATTTTTTAACTTATATATTTTTTCAAATTAAATTAGGTATGGGCAAAGTTGATGGTGAAGTTCATGCTACATCGACTGTAGATTCTACAGATAAATTTACGATTGATTAGGTAATTTTAATAATTATTGATATTAGTAATTTTTAATATATACATAGATGTTGATATTTTATCCAAAATATATTTTTTGCATATATTTTCCTCTCGAAAAGTTGTATCCGAATGGTCAAAAACTATTGAAAATCAAAATGGAATATTAATTGTTACTATTAGATATGATACAACTATCAAAAACGAAGAAGAAAAGACAAAACAATTTTAAAATGTGAAAGAGGTGAAAGATATAAAGTAACTTGTTCTCATAAGGATAATTGTCAATTTAAACTCAGATGTATACTATTGAGGATCATTGAAGGGTGGAAAATTAGAGTTTCATGTAGAACATATAATCATGATTTAGCAATTACAGACAATCATTCATATTTGAGGTGTTTAAATGAAGATGAGAGAAAATTTGTCGAGGATATGACAAATTATAATCTGACACCAAGATTCATTTCAAATACGTTGAAAAAGCGAAATAAAGAGAATTACATAATTTTGACTCAAATATATAAAGCAATAATTACTTTTCGATCATCTTTGAGAGATTCGTACACATAAATGCAACATTTATGAAAGTTAATACAAAATAAAAATTATGTGCATAAGATATGAAGAAGTTACGATTCAAATGTTTTGAGAGACATGTTTTACACGTATCCTGATTGTATAAAGTTGTTGAACCGTTTTCATTTTGTTTTGATATATGACAGCACATACAAAACAAACAAATATTGGTTACCATTGTTTGAAGTTGTCAGTGTAGCATCTATTGGGTTGACATTTTCCGGAGCATTTGATAACTTTAAACAAGAGCAACATGAAAACTTCATTTGGACATTTGAAAAAGTAAAACAATTGTTTATTTATCATAATTTAATTTTTAAAGTTTTTGTGACCAATAGAGATCTTGCCATGATGAACGCTATTGGTGTCATATTTTCTACTTCAATTAGCCTTCTATGCTATTTTCATAATGTAAAGAATATTGGGTTAAAATGCAAACAATATGTAAAAAAGGATAAACAAGATGGTGTTATAGATTTATGAAAAAAGATTGTATATTCGACTAGTGTTAAGGAGTATGAAATCGCTCTTATAGATATGAGACTGAAACTCCACCTCGATGAAGGTAGCCAAAGAACATCATTGTTGGTTCAAAAGGATGATTGGTTTGGTCGTCATCATATGGTGTAAACATTACATCTTCAAACAAAATGGTATCAAGCCTTCGTCGATTTGTCATCAACCCACCTTTGACATCATGTTTTGCGATCCACCTATGGCATTTGAGAGTATGTGTAGGCATCCTTCCATATTTACCCCGCTTACAAATTTTAGAAAAGTGCTTGTAAATCTAACATTGAACAAAATATAAAAGACAACCTGCGATTAAAATTAGACGGACAACCTGCGATTACTACATTCATTTTTTCATTAAAATTGACAATTCTTAAGATCCGTCACCCAAAGTATTTTATCCTAGTAACGTCCTCAAACCTTTGCCTATTCATTGATGAAAATAGTATTGAAGGAACTTATGTTCTAACTTCTGAGAAAGCGGGAGTAAATCATATGATCATATATCCCTCACCCTTTTGCTAATAAATGTCATCATGGGAAGTAATAACTTATATTTATTATATTTTTAAAATTTATATATATATATATATATATATATAATATATCTTAAACAGTATCATGGGTTAGATATTATTAATCCTATAAAATAGTGCAAATATTTTCATCTATTTGTAGTATTCAATTGGTGATTTCAAGGACTAACCATATATAAAAAAAAAATTAAACAAATTCACCAATACGTATTTCATAATTACAAATAATATATAGTTCTAAATTTTAAAACATCATTTCAACTTTTTTTTACTCACATTATTTTATCTTAAATTTTAAATTGGGGTGCATCGACAAATGGGTGATTTTGTAGCTTAAAATATGACTCTACTCCACCTGAGACTGAGAGGTCTAGCGCAAGTGCCTGGTGGTGTTGTAAACCTTGTGGACCGAATGTTATGCATTGAGTAGTTCACTGGGTTCATTACCCAATCCTTCATGACTTGAGCATGAACTGGCTATTTCAAAAAACCAAACTTCTAAATTTTATTTTGCTTTTTGAATTACATCCCAGAGGAGGAAGCCTGTTTCATATTTCCAGAATTTACAACCCACAGGGAAATGATCATTCTTACATAGACATATAAGCAAAACCAAAATGTTCGAATTCCAAAACATGACAACAGAACCCCCATTCTACTAGTCTCCATCCTGAAGCTAACCAAAGACATCTATTTTACTAGTTCTATTTATGTCTACAAGAAATTTTGGTAGTTTCAAAGGGCCCATGCAATAAGTTCTGAAAAAGGTAATTTCTGTCTCTCATTCAGATTTATAATTATCATGTGCATTGTATGATCCTCCGTTCTGTGCAGCACCATTTGTCAACTCTTCCTTCAGCTACATCAATTCACAAAGGGACAAAGAAGTGGAGAAAAAGGTCAATCGT
The DNA here is from genome assembly GCA_037974875.1 of Cicer bijugum. Classification (NCBI taxonomy): domain Eukaryota; kingdom Viridiplantae; phylum Streptophyta; class Magnoliopsida; order Fabales; family Fabaceae; genus Cicer; species Cicer bijugum. Next base: position 4,835,330 of record JBBPBT010000347.1, read on the forward strand.
TGCATATTGTATAATAAACAAAAAGCAAAATGTCAAGGAATTTGAGCAAAATGACAATGTTCTTAAGTATTAAAGCCACAACAGGCAATTGCAGTTCTCGATGACAATGCTTAAAAAACTTACCTTACGAAGTATCTTCTTCTGATACCGATAACCCTGTGATATAAACAAAGTAAACCGTTGTAAATCAATTTGACGTGGGAGAAAATTAGGCAGATACTAATGTAGAGCAGAAGAATTCCATAACCATGATCTAACCTTGTCAGTTCCATAGATGTAATCACAGTATGTGAAAACTGATGCAAAATTGCTTTGGCTTTGTCCTCCAACATAATGATGGTAATCATGATGCTCAGCGCCACCATAAAATGGAATATATTTAGTGGGATTCCAGGGGAAGTCATACCTGACATATGATAAGGTAAGCAATCAAACATAAAAGTCAGGTACACAATTTCAATGCAGAAACTGGAAAATAATGGTGAGTAAATATCTAATAAAAAAGGGGTATTCGAACATGCTGATGTTTATCAATGGTGAAGAGAGAGTCACCAAAGCTAAATTCCTACAAACAAAACCAGCAATTATTCACAAATTCAAGTTGCAAGCACCACTACGACATTCCATCTCATCAAGACTAATCACCAACCTGACATAATAAGGTCTTCTAATAAAAAAAGATTACAGCATCAATATTGAGCCTATAGCATGCGGACATGATTTATAGAAATCAGTTGAACTCCAATTTTAGCATTCAACTGCATTATGTTATATGTCTTTATTGTTGAGATGGAAAACACCAGAGTGATTCGTAGTTAAGAAAAAACTTCTGTATTGGACTGTCAGAGCAAAAACTTGTAAAGGTTTGTCCAAGACAAACTTAAGTTGACTTACACTGTTGAGACAGCAAACAACAGAAAGATTTATTTTTTGGTGTACTTAGGAGCATTATATGTGTTGTCCAGGACAAATTTCAATTGGACATCTTGTTACTCGTTAGATCAAAGTGTTCTCTATAGAGGTATAACCTTCAAGAAAATTTTGTTTCCCATAGAAGCCCCACAAGATCATAATCCATAAGCAGGATTCTTCTTCGGAACAAAACTTTAAACATCAAGTAATAATTGTCACTGTTTAATGAGTAGTATAAGAAAATATAGACTATCTCAACCTCACATACAAATGAATCAGCATGTTGAATCCATTTTGTCATTATAGTTGTACCTCTACTCTCTTCACTGTAGCCAACAAGCAAATATCTCTTTATATACTATCCTTTTGGAACATCAAGCTAACATGCATCAACATAAATGAATGATTCGAAAAACACAAATAAGAGTAAACCATTTAAACACATAAATCATCCTCAAAATTTCACTTCATCATCAATCCATCTACATCGTCATTATTGTGAATTAAGCATAATTTTAAATTTCAGTCTCCAACTGAAATTACAACTGTATCAGCCACCGCATTTATCATTAATAGTGTTACTAAGAAACAAATATCACAATACCATGATGAAAGTTTAATAAAAACACACACAAAATAAAGTAAAAAAAGTGAGAGTAATTGAGTAAAAAAAAAAGGTAAGAGTAATAGATCTCAGGACCCATAAAAGAAAAAATAAAGCAAACCACTATTACAGATCCTTAAAATCCAAAGTACTTTCCAAAAAGACGTTTATTAAGATTTGGTAGGAAAAAGAAACAGGGAAAAGGACAGAAAGCAGTACCCGCTATGCGTGTCAATGGCCTCAATTTGTCGCAATGCTATCCACAACCAAAAAGTAATCATGTGACCCGGAGCCATAGCCGGTCCAAGAAAAGATGGAATCCCAAGGATCAAGATCTCCGCCCAATGAGCATAAGGCGCAGCAAATCCAATCGGAGCTTGATATTCATGATGAACACGATGAATCTTCTCATAACCCCATTTATTATGCAGAAACCTATGGATCCAGTAATTCGTATAATCCTCCACCAAAAAGTACACCAATAATTGCGACACGATTTCCCATCCTGACGGTAACGGTAACCCTGCCCTAATTCCAATCATCTGAAAAAACAAACAAATATCATCACAATTAACGTAACCGTAACGGTAGTTGTAACTAACTGTGAGTGAGAGTGACCTTGACGGCAGGATATGAAACGAGTTGAAGAGGACCAACGACAAGGAAGAACATACGCATAACATCTTTGTAACATTTAAGCATTTCATTGAGTGATAAGCGAACTTTGGGTTGGATCTTGTAAGAATCGAAGGGGTAAAGACGTTTGATTTCGAGGAAAACGAGAGGGAGAGGGACGAGAGAGAAGATGAGGAAGAGGAAGATAATGTTATGACAAAAGAGAATGTAATCGGATTTGGTGGCTGAGTAATTGAACCATAGGGTTTCGGCGAAGGTGAGATTGCGACCTAGAGCGGTCTCGGCTTCGTGGAGAGAATGATAAGGAAGCATCGTCGTCGCCGGGGAGGAACGGAACCCTAGGGAGAAGTGCCGGCGGCGGCGATAAAGAAGTTTGGGCGGGGGTGGGGGGGCAATAGAGTGACAGTAGATGTGATGTAGAGAGAGTGGTAAATGCTGCGCTGGATATTTGTCTGTTTACGAGTAGTTATATTTTGCGGGAATTTTTAAACAAAACCACATCACTCTTATTTATAGTGCCGATGCTTTACCATATCGCTGTTAACACTTTCATCGTTTTTAATTAAATTAGCATTTCAATCGTATAAATTAACAGATTGGTCGTAGTTGTATTTAATTTCAGGCATAAAATTCTCTTCACGCCATAAATAAAAATAATCATTCATCTTACAATTTCTCTATTTATAGACCGTCCACTTTTTATTTTCCTTCAGTTTATGTCTCTTTAGGATTGTTTTTTTCTAGGAAAATTGTAGGGACGCGACAACTCTTCAATAGCTGAAAAAAAATATTATTATTTTTATAAAATTAACGAAAGGCAAGAAAAATAGATTTTGTGATTTCGTTAATTATTTGTGAAAAAGTTTATTATATTATATAATATTTTTAATATATATATATATTTATATTATACAATATATCTCATTATTATACTTAGATGCTTTTTTTTTATTTTGATTTTCAATTTCTTTCTGATAATTTTTACATATAAAAATGGTGAAATCTAAAAACCTTTTTTTTATACCACAATCAAATTACATTTATTTATTAATGAGATTAAAATAAATAATTTAATTTCTGTCAAATTTTGTTTTTAATGCTAAATTTTTGGTATTTAAATTCAAATTTCTTGATTCATACACCGTTATTCTTTGTTTTTCTCAAGTATTCTATAACATTCACATTTATTAGTGGTGGGAGCCAGTTAAAATATATATAGGCGGCAAAAATGGTATCATTTAAAATACTCAAGTACATTCACATTTATGTATAAACTACGTAAGTGGTATTTCACCAAGTGAAATATGTAGTCTAGTCCACCCTCCTCCCTACTACTAACACATAAGTAATAAAAATATCCATGTTCGCCAAAATAAGATAATATTTAAATGAACATGATCTACTTTCTTTTAATTCATATATAAGAAAATGTTTGGGGTTTATTTTGTTCCTAATTATAAAAATAAAGGTCAGCATGTTGGGACTACAACTAGATTTCCCTCCTTACATAAGAGACAATGTTATAAACTCCAACTATTTACTTAATGTGTTCAAGTAGCATTGATATGGTTTTGTTAGTTTTTTTTT
>JBBPBT010000347.1:4839737-4855748 GCA_037974875.1 Cicer bijugum
GTTTATTATTTTCAAAAAGACGTTTATTATTTTTGTTTAGTAAATTTTGTTTATTTGTTAGTTAAATTTTAGAGTTGAAGATTTTGAAAAGATATATTTAATATTTTAAAAAATTGAAAGAATATATGATAAATATGTATATAATTTTATATGATTTTTTTTCAAATATTATATATCAAAATATAAATTTGACTTTCTTAACGTTTTTCCTTCTTAAATTTTCCAAAAACTGACTTGTATTTTAAATTAAAATCTTCTTTTACTCTTTCATATTTTTATTGGTCACCATTATTAACAAAAACTAGCCAAATGTGATACATATTAAAAAAAAAAAAGTAAAGGTCAAACATATTATTATAATTTTTGAATATATATCAAAATTATTAAATATATCTCTTAATATATCTTTTTTAAATTAATTTAATTCGTAAACATATCTTTTAATTTAATTCATAAAATTACAGAACAATTATAAAAGTATCCAATCGAAAATACACTGGCCTCTTCCTCATCAATTAGCTAGGTATCAAAGATCGAAAATCATCAAGATTAATTAGATAGGGCAGTCAACGCTGCTGATCATCGTTTGGAAAGTTGAAAACAAGTTTTTTCGTGCCTATCAAAGTGCTAGCTAGCTTGACTTTTCGATACAATTGGTTCTGATTTGTTATTTTACTTAAACAATATGCTTTTTGAACATGATCTTCGCGGTAAAGGACTTATTGCTAGCTAGTCATTGAAAGAAATCTGAGTGCATGCTTAATTATGATTAACTTCGTATATATATTGACTTTGCAACCATCTCTTTAAATCATTTGTTCTTTCACGCTCTCACCTGTTCCTTATACACGTAGCTTTGCAATAGATTATTACCGCCGGGATAAATAACTTACTTAATAATTTATAGCATAAACTCTTATACTATTAGCAATTAATTTTAACTTAGATGATATGAATTTGTTTATAATTTTGTTTAGTAATTTTGAGTTATAATATTATCTGTCGATATAATTTTTATTAATTTGAATAAATAAAAATTATATTTTAATCACATAAAAATGTATCATTAATTTTTTTTGATATATTTTAAATATCTTTAATGTTGTTCCTACCTTGAACTGTAGTATCATTCATTTACCTTAAATTTATTTTATAAATATTGTTAGCCGAAGTCACAATTATGCAGAAGAATTATATTTGTTAATTATATCAATTTTGCAATTTATTTATTTATTAGAACAATGGCATTTGTTATTTTTTATGTTAAGGAGAGATAATTTATGATATTTTATCTTATTGATATTATATAATTTGTGTTTATGTTTTATGTTAATTTCTTTAAATCAAACAAAATTGTGGCTTATATTGTAATATAATTTTTTTCAAATAGTTTTGACAATTTAAATTATAAATGCAATGATACTAATTATAAAAATAAAGTTTAAAAATATAGAATTATATTTTTATTAAATTACACGAGCTATTGGAAACCATTTGTTGTTGAATATGTAAAAGATATTGTTGTTGACAAAAAATTATCTATTACAACAACTTTAGTCCAGAAATATTTATGCTAACAACTTTAGTCATTGTGACATGTTAAGTAAGACAACAACAATTGTCGTCCTAAAAACATTAGTTATGACAGCGGCATTTATTGCTGCCAAATACCATTTATCTTGTACAAGGTAAAAGTAATTTAAATTGTTTTTAAATAAATTTTAAATTGTTTTCATTAATTATTCGAGATATATCATGAAATTAGCGCAAAATGATTTATTTTTATAATGTCTCTCTAATAATTTTACAAGTATTTATCCTAATAGTTAAATTTAAATAAGTAAATATAAATAGACTCATATCTTTGATTGCTCATTTGACATATACTCTCACTTTGATTATGAGTGCATTTGTTTTTCCTGCGTTTATTGCATTGAAAGATTTTGGTGCAAGTCCAATTTTGAGTGGATAATGTAAAAAAATTATATTTTAAAATTTAAAATTTAAATTGTTTGAATTTGATTGAAAAAACTCATATATGTGTTAACAGTCATGAATAAGACAACTTTAATTGTTGACAGTTTAGACTCCTGATCGAATCAAGTGTTTTGATTTTCTGTAACTAATATACTATACATAGTTTGTAGAGGATTAGACTTATATTTACTATCATATCATAATATAAACTGTAGATATTACAAAACTTATTTACGGTGGAATGTACTCGATGAACCATTATAATTCTATAAAAATCATTTTATATAATTTAATAAAATCACAATAATCCACCATAATATTATTATTTCTATCATGAAACTAAAGTGATTATAGAAATTCACGGTTATATTATTTATCAATTATATTTTGCATCCAAAACTTAACTACTAGCTGATTATCAATTTACGAGTGGATAATTAATTGAATTCGACCCGATAGGCAGCTAAATTAACTTCTCGAATGAATTATCTCCATCTCTTTCCATTATTATTTTTTTTATAATTTTCAATCCCCACATTTAAAATTCCTTTTTTTTTTCTTCTTAATATTCGTTCTCTCTTTTTTTCAACGAAGAGGGAATATTCCAATAAACTCTCTCAAATTTTTCTTACCGCGACGATTAGTCATATATACCAAATTTATCTCACTGTTGTGTTATAACTTTTCCTTCATTGGATCTTCTTTTCAGTAATTGATCATTACTATAACAATCAATTTCCATCCCCCTTACTACTAACTTTTGGCGAACTTCAATACTAATTGAAAGCAACGTCATCTTCATCAGGACTCATAATCATCATTCTTTCAAGCCCCACATTTCTTAGGAGATCCACAAGTGCCATAATTATAATTCCGTACTGCGCATTTTAATTAAATATATAGTTGTGTATTTATTTCTTCTCCCACTACATTAATTGTATACATTTGATCTACTTTCTCTAAAATAAAATATTAAAAAAAAAAAACAATTAACATTTGATTTTAATTAAAATTATATATATCAATTTTTTAATTGTCATATTTATTTATATTTTATTTCTAAAAGAATGGAAAGTTCGAAGAAGTTTGAGAAAAGAATAATGTTCATATTATGACTACTAATTTAGTATAATATATAAAATTAATATTTATTGATAAAAAATATAAGTTTAATTATATTTTTGTTTCTTTATTTTAGTTGAATCGTGAAATAAGTTATTCTATCTTATTTATCTCCAAATAGAATTTTAGTGTAAAATTTAATAAAAATTTATTTTTTTTTGCATTTATTTGAATCACGTCATGCTTCAGAATTTCGTAGTATAACAATTGTACATAAAATTTATAATTATAATTGATGTAATACAACCTTAAAAATGACATTTCATAAATTTTTGAATCAAAATTCTGTTTAAATGATCAATACTAAAAAAAATAAAATAAAAAAACTACTTTCGCAGTTTAACTAAAATAAAAAAACTAAAACTAAAATTAAATAAAAAATATATTATCTATTTGATCTTATATCGTCCAAATTGGACACTTGAGGGAGACACGCTCGTTAGTTTTAATTTCTAGCAACAGAAACACAAGATGCTAATACGCCTATACTTACATGTGTACAAGCAAAAGATGATGAGGTTGGGTGTGGGTCAAATTCGGGTGGGATACTTTGATGGTGAGGCCCACTAATCATCAATTATATAAGTGTTCTATGCGGTGACAATGATGTGATAGGTGTAAATGATTAGATGCTTGGACTAAAATAACCACTGTTGAAAAAGATTATCCAACTTAACTGTTGCATCTTTGTGCTATTTGTAAGTACCATCAAATAGTTGAAGTGATTAATTTGCATGCGGAGTTGAAGCATAAGCATGCATCGAGTGTATATCATGTCATTTGTGTGGTGGTGTACAGATGTCACATTGTAATCTAATGCAGAGCAATGTGAATGTCATAACAATGCTTATCATATTGCTAGCTTTCACTTTAAACGATGTCGACGGATATCTTTAATTTGCTTAGTTGCATGTACGGTATACAGTATACTATCTCTTTTTTAATTTTGTCTATATATATTAATTAATCAATTTTTTTTGAGAAATGTGTAGCGTACATTCACGCCCTCACTATAAATTTTGAGAGACAAATGAATTGAGAAAGCGATGTGATCAAAATGGATTTATATTTAAGTTTCTGTATAATGGTTTGTATTTAATTTCGAAAAAAAAATTAAAACATTACTATTTAATATATTAAAAAAAAAATAAATGCTACAACAAAAGAAAAAAAATAAAGACAGATTTATATTATAGATTGTGTTTTCACAATGTTTTTTTAAATATTTGATATATTGTTATAATAGTTTTTGAAAATATTAAATTAATATATGAAAATTACAAATATTCAAATAAAATATCTTTATTTTTACAATCACTCATTGAAACATATCAAAAGTTTTAATCTTTTGACCAAAGTGACACATTCATTCAATATTATCGTATTTCTTTATTACCTGTCCAGGTGAATAATTCTAGTTGATTTGATTTGATTTATTCATTTTACTTGACAGTTACCTCAGAAAAGGGAAAAGAGAATGAAGAAAGCATAACTAATAGAACCCCCTAAATGCATGCATATATATATATATATATATTGACCTTGACTACAGACAGAATCATGGTGTTAATTGTAACATAACATATATATATATAGTTGATGACATAAGCAAAAATTTAAGTTTGTAATTTTGTTTCCGGAGACAAAAATAAAGATTTAGACAATAATAATGTTTTAAATGTGGATTTGATTTATTTAAAATTATAATTTATTTTAAAGAATAAAATTAATATTGATGATTAAATTAATATTTAATATTATTTGCACATATATAATCAATCATGAGTGATTATATTATTATTAATAATTTTTTATTTTTACCAACTTTTCACTTTAAAAAAATCAAATCATTTAAATATAATGAATGATTAGAAAAAAAAAAATTAATGATAAGGGCTTGAAGTAGTCGTCGGGTTAAATGTGGATACATGTAGCATTCGCCAACTAAAGAAAATAAATGTCATAAATTGTTAATGATATCTCCAAATTTCAAAATCCAATAAACAAAATATTTTAAACATCTTGATTTTGAAGTATGTTAGGCAAATTTATCATCAACGTTAACTTTGGTTAGTTTTTGTGAGATGTAGTTTTTGTGAGATGAAACTTAATAGGACTTTAATATGTCATGTCAACGTGTGATGTGGTAATGTATTATCATTTGAATGGTGGGAACTAAAATGAAAAAAATACATGATAAAAAGGAATAACATGTATTCTCCATCAAATGATGAATCATATATCTTTCTTCTTATTCTCAAGATGAAACTTAATAGGACTTTAATATATCATGTCAACGTGTGATGTGGTAATGTATTATTATTTGAATGGTGGGAACTAAAATGAAAAAAATACATGATAAAAAGGAATAACATGTATTCTCCATCAAATGATGAATCATATATCTTTCTTCTTATTCTCAAATCTCCATCATCTGAAATTGGAATCCGTATGAACATGATAATAGGTGGTGCTTCATTTTTGCAGGCAAGACAAATCTGCGAATGTTGATTTCGCCCATCTGAATGTTTGTGTGGGAAAAAGACAATGATGTTTAGAGCAACAAACACTACTAGAAGTTTTGCCTTTAGTAACATAATTTTTAGTTGTTGTTGTATAAGAATCAATCATTATTCCTTTTAGCGACCAAATCAAAGACTATTTTATTCCAATTGATAAAACCACTAGTCCCTAGTTATTGGTGACCGAATCGTCGACTGATACTTAGCAACGATTTTAGCGACCACATATGGAAATTGATTTAGCAACCATTTTGAATTGATTTTCTATATCATTAGTGCCTAATTTATAAAAGAATTTCGTGATGGAATATGTTATTTTTATTAAATATTTGATCACTAATTTCGTCTCTAAACTTTACATATTTTTAATAAATTCATTACATTAATGTCTAAAAGAACAATGAAAACACGTTTTTAAATCTGATTTCAGTATCTAAATATTTTTTATAGATCAAAATCATTTAAATTCATTTAATATATCAATGCACATAACAAAAGAACATCATATATTTAAATAGTAATTTTAAAGTACTAAGAGAAATACAAATAAAATTTTAGTATAAAATAATATATTAGTGCTAACAAAATGCAACATATTTTTTCTTTAGATTAACTTATTACTATCCATCTAACTCTTCATCAACATCATTATCACCAATCTCATAGTAAAAAACATCAGCATCATGATACCAATCTCATCATCATGAACTTTGTCTAATATACGACATGTGCTTAAAGTTCAAGTTATTCATCAATTATTTTATCAAGTGGTTGATGCACTCAACTGCTCTATTTATATTAGCCAATTCATCTCAAAGTTGATCTCATTTACTTTTCATTTCTTCAAATTCATGTCTTTGTTACTCTATTTCATTTTTCATTTCTTCCAATTCATGCATTTGTATCCACTCAGATGATGAAGAATATGAACCACAATAATATGATCTCCCTAATGATAGTATAGATTCTAATTATTCTAAGGCCATATACTTCTCTTTTTCAATATATAATATAAGTCTAATTAATATTTTAAAACAGACTAAAATAAAATAAAACCAATTAAAAATAATAATAAATAATATACAATTTAAAATTGAAAGCTCATACATGTACATAGTTCAATTTTTAAGTTTTATCCTTATCATATTTGTGTGTGTAAAGAAAAAATTATGAATGACTAAGAAGAATATTATTCAATTCCGGCTGATAACATAAAGAAAACTCCACGTTCAAAATATATTAACATGTAATATTATTATGTCTCATATTTTATCTAGTCAAGAAAAATTAACATTAATATATATAAAATAAATTTCTTGTATTTGATCTCATAATTAAACCCATCGGGTATAAAACCTGTAGAAATGAAAAGGGAGCACACACCACAATAATAGATTGCCTTGTAATTTTAATGTTTATAAGTTCTATTCACACAAAGAAAAAACTATAACATGTTTTTTTTGAGGCATGATACATGACCACTTTAACAGAACTGTGATAAATTGTATCAATATCACATGGCATTGTTCTTGGATATGCTTTTCAAATTTTCAAACTTCATAGACAATATACCTTAGATATATTGCTCCGTCAAATCAATGCTAAATGACTTAATCAATGGTAAATGACTTTAGAAAGTAAAGTAAAAAGGAAACAGAATGAAGTCTTAAACTCATCATTAAATTTTTGACCTCATGTTAGTAAAGCAATATGCAGGCAATCATACAAATAAATAACATGCAACTTGTGAAAGTACAAACTTCTATTTTGAATTGATTCTCATTGCATATTTTTATCTTCTAATTTCAATAAAAAAATATTATATAAAAAAAGAAGCAACCGAAAGGAGATAAAAAGCTCTTATTTTAATAACTTCAAATAATCCAACAATTTATGATGTCCAAAAAAAACTTCAAATAAACTAAGAAAATCTAATACAAAAACTTTATTTATAAAACATATTTATGCCTATCTATAATAAAAGGTAGATTAAGAAACAACACATTTATAATTTATTTCTTTCTAATACGTTTAAAATTTATTTGTCCTAAAAGTTGCATCTATGTGCGATCCACCCACCCCTCAAGTGTCCTTTTTTTAGCATGGGACTTCTCTTGCAAATCACTAACTACAAAATACTATTTACACAATTACTCAATCAAACAACACCAACGAAGTAAAACGATATCGTTTATAGAAGAAAAAACACAACTAAAAAAAAATCAAGGGAGCAATTATGATACAAGCAAGCCAAATATTGAAAATATGAAACATCTAAAATACCTAATTTCCTGGACTAACTGTTCTAAATACTTGAGTTTTCGATCGGCGGTTTAGACTACCAACACAAAAATCATTTCTTGTTGTTTCCTATGATTATACATAGAACAACATTTTACAAAATCATGTCGACAAATTAACTAAAGAACACAAAATTAGCAATCCAATTTATCCTCTTCTAAAAAAAAATACATGCCCAGATAGAAAGCAAAACTCTTTTATGTTACACGATACCTGAGCATATATATTAAAAGAATTTAAACATTAAATCTTGATATGAATTCTCATGACAAATTGATAAGGGAAAACAAAATCAAATACAAATATGCAGATAAATTGTTTTGATTTGAAACGAAAGAAAGAAGAATAATTACAAACCGGTGCACTCGTGGTTCATGAGTTTGAGGATTCAAAGCATTTCCATATTTTGTTATTCAATTGGTGTATACTATAGTGTTCTAAGTAATAAAAGTAGTTGTTGTTGCTTAATTTTTTGATTTTAAAATTAGTGAATCTAGCTAAGTATCAATTTGATGAATATTTATCTAGTTGTGTTTTTATTCAACATTCATTCATGAACCATAACAATGATTAGCATGGCCCCTGCGCAAGGATGACACGCACAAATCGAGAAATTAAAATTGTTGTTTTTGAAATTTATTTTCGAAAAAATAACAATGCCACCGATAAAATTTCTGGGATGAGTCGCGGACTAGGTCGCTCTCTTTAAGACGTTTCGAGGCACTGCCCAAATTGTGCAAGGCAGACTAACAACCACGAAGTCCCCAGGATAAAACAGCCCAGATCACTGTATCGATTTTCTACTGCACTGTAGAAAACAGATCTAGAATTACACCCTCTGTATGGCAGTCGAATGACTGACACTCGTAATATAGCACTAAGGCTACTCGTAATATAGCACTATGGCTACTCAAGAAAATAGAAGAAGAAGAAGAAGAACGGGGGGAGAAAAGTGAGAAAAGCCTCAGATACGGAGAGCTTTTGGTGTATTTTTCCAACTGAGGTGAACTCTCTATTTATAGAGGAGTTCAGTAACCGGACCTGCGAAAAAGGGGGAATCCAAGAAGCACCAAGTCCACCAGCTGACTGTGCCTCAATTTTAGGAAAACGTGTTTTGACTTTGATCCTTGACCGGGCAACATCAGAAAACGTGGGATTAATTCAGTTTTAGGGTTTTGACCGGGCAAAAACTAAGGCTTAGTCAAATTAGGGTTTTGACCAGGCAATTAACGGAAGCTTAGTCAAATTAGGGTTTTTGACTGAGCACTTAATCAGTTTAGGGTTAGACTGGATCAGAACATTGACTCTGACTTTGTAGATGGCAGTTTCGCAATTAACGCAAGCATATAATTAATTAAGAAATAATTAATTTTCATAATTTTTTTTTTTAAAAAGATTTAATACACCACAAACCAAACCAAACCAAACCAAACCAAACCAAGCCAAACCAAGCCAAGCCATGCCATGCCTTGCCTTGCCTTGCCGGGCCGAGCCGGCCGGCCGGACGGGCGGACGGCGCGAGCGTGTGGTGGTCCATTTGCTTGCGTTCTCCCTCCTTCACAAAATTGGGGTACCCCTTGGGGCCCAACCCAAGTGTGAAACTAACACCTTATAAAGGCTTTAAATGAGTGTGTTCCCTCCTATGTGGGACTTCTCATTTTTCAATTCACAACCATCTTAAAAGCCATCATCAATGCCATTTATATTCCATCATTTCCAACAATCCCCCACTTGAATTTAAAAATAGGTTATTGAATAGCGTCAAACGCTTCTATAAGATTATGCATAAACAAATGTGTCTCTTGACTTGAACCTTTGCGTAGTAAGTAAGATTCAGATTCAACAAGAGTGACTCGTAGTCTTGAACTCTATCTCTGACATCAAACCCACACATAACCTTTTCATTGGGTGTATTCTCAAAAGCCCGTGCATTTAGGGCCATGCACGTGTATCCCAGTATAGTGAACGCTCTAGGTACTCCACTCCACATAGAGTATAGATCTCATTAAGAGTTTCTATTGCCTCATCCTTTCATCGCTTCAGGACTCATGCTTCTTTCATATATTATGTAGCATGTTCATATCATATCACTGTGACTTGTTATTACCCATTGAACCTAATTCTTGGGATCTCCAGTCTTTTAGGTCGGGTTACCATCACAGGTGACTCATCAATCTATAGGCAATAGTCCCATCCTTTTGGATGTGTTTAGGACTTTCTCTCTAGCTAATCCTTTCGTCAAAGGATCTGCTAAATTCTCATCAGTGCGTACATGATCCACTATAACAGCTCCTTTAGAAATTAATTCTCTAACTGTGCTGTGCTTACGACGAATTTGTCTTCTTTTACCGTTGTAATAACGGTTCTCAATTTTTGCAATAGCCGCGGTATTATCGCAGTGGATCAACACAGCTGGCAATGGTTTTTCCCACAAAGGGATCTCAGCTAGCAAGCATCTCAACCAACTTGCTTCTTCACTAGCCGTGGCTAGGGCTATCATTTCAGACTCCATAGTGGACTGAGCCAATATAGTCTGTTTCTTTGATTTCCACGACACCGCACCACCAGCTATGTTGAAAACATAGCCACTGGTTGCTTTGGAATCATCTGATAAGGTGTTCCAATCAGCATCGCTGTATCCTTCAAGGACAGCAGGAAGTCTTCTATAGTGTAATTCGAGTCTCATGGTCCTTTTAAGGTATCTCATGACTCTTTCAATAGCATGCCAATGCTCCATACTAGGTCTACTAGTAAACCTGCATAACAATCCAACGACATAGGCTATGTCGGGTCTAGTGCAATCAGTGGCATACCTGAGGCTGCCAATGACACTTGCATATTCAGTTTGTCTGACACCGTCACCAGTGTTCTTGAAAAGTTTTACACTTGGATCATATGGTGTACAAGCAGGTTTACAGTCAAAGTAATTATATTTCTTTAGGATCTTTTCAATGTAATGAGATTGATCCAAAGAAATTCCATTTTCTGACCTAGTAATCTTAATTCCAAGGATTACACTAGCTTCTCCAAGGTCTTTCATATCAAAGTTGTTACTCAACAATGATTTCACTTTATTTACAGCATGAATATTTGATCCAAATATGAGCAAGTCGTCTACATATAGACATAAGATAGTGCAAATGTTATTTTCATATTTGTAATAGATGCATTTGTCACTTTCATTCACTTTAAACTCATTCGACAAAATTAAGTTATCAAATTTTTCATGCCATTGCTTAGGGGCTTGTTTAAGACCATACAGAGATTTATCTAACTTACAGACCTTGTTTTCTTGTCCATGAATTACAAATCCTTCAGGTTGTTCCATATAGATTTCTTCTTCCAAGTCACCGTTTAAAAAAGTTGTTTTAACATCCATCTGGTGTATCACCAGGTTATGAATAGTCGCTAGTGATATTAGCACTCTAATGGATGTTAGTCTAGTGACTGGTGAAAAAGTGTCGAAGAAATCTATATTTTCTCTTTGTCTAAAACCTTTGGCTACAAGGCGAGCCTTGTATTTGTCAATAGATCCATCGGGTTTTAGTTTCTTTTTCAAAATCCATTTACAACCTATAGGTTTGCAACCAGGAGGCAAGTCTACTAAATGCCAGGTCTTGTTAGACTCTAGAGAATCCATTTCATCATTTATAGCTTCTTGCCATAAATCTGCATCCAAAGATGACAAAGCTTCTTTAAGATTTGCAGGATCCTCTTCTAGATTATATGCCATATATTCTGGTCTATAATCTTTTGCAACTCTTACTCTCTTGCTCCTTCGAGGTTCTGTTTCGTCTTGGTTGTTGCTCTCAGTGTTTCTTATCATTGGGACTTGACTGGGTTCGTTGCCCCCACTATTTCTTGATTTAAAAGGGAATTTGTTTTCATAGAAGTCAACATCATTTGACTCTATGATCACTTTCGCATTTAGGTCATAAAACCTATACGCTTTACTGTTTATAGCATATCCTATGAAAACACATTCATATGCTCTACTTGCGAGTTTAATTCGCTTGGGATCAGGGATTCTGACATATGCCAGACAACCCCATGTTCGAAGATAAGACAAGTTGGGTTGTCTTTTCTTCATTATCTCATAAGGAGATGTTTTGCTTTTAGATTTTGGTACTCTATTCAAAACATAGCAAACAGTCAAAATAATTTCCCCCCACCAGTGAGATGCAGCACCAGAATTAAGCATAATAGCAACAACTAATTCAGTAAGAGTCCTATTATTTCTTTCAGCTTTACCATTCATTTCAGGTGAATACGGTGCAGTAGTTTCATGTATAATTCCATGGGTTTTGTAAAAGTCATTAAACAAACTAGAATCATACTCTGTTCCTCTATCACTACGAAACTTCTTAATCTTTTTATTAAATTGGTTTTCAATTTCATTTACAAAGATCTTAAACATGTCAAGCGCATCACTTTTATTTTTCATCAAATATACAAAAGTAAAATCAGAGCAATCATCAATAAAAGTTATGAAATAACGTTTTCCATTTCTAGTCAATGTTCCATCAAGTTCACATATATCAGAATGTATTAAATCTAGGGGTTCAGATTCTCTAATTACTGATTTATGTGATTTCTTTGTTATTTTAGCTTGACTACAAAAATCACATTTTTCGAAATCTTTTGGGGATAACTTTGGAATTAAACCTAAATTACTTAAGTTTGAAATAATATTTTTGTTCACATGACAAAGTCTAGCATGCCAAATATTAAAATCACACAACATGTAAGCAGAAGGAGACATTTTATTCAATTCAACATTCAATTTAAACATGCCATCAGTGGCGTACCCTTTCCCTACAAAAATACCATTCTTAGAAATGGTGTACAAATCTGCCCCTATAGATTGAGTGAACCCTGCCTTGTTGAGAAGAAACCCAGAAACCAGATTCTTCCTTATTTCTGGAGTATGCATGACATCCTTCAGAATTAAGGTTTTTCCTGATGTGAATGTTAGTTCCACATCTCCAATATCAGCAACATTAGTGGTGTGGGAATCTCCCAACAGCACTTTCTTATCTTCAGCATCCGTGTATGTTTTAAACATAGCACGATCATAGCAGACATGGCGAGAGGCGCCAGTGTCTATCCGCCATCCATCTGATCCACCTACAAGGTTGATCTCAGTTATCATAGCAATGAATTGCTCTTCTGTCAAGTTAGCCTGATTTGCAGGGCCTGGCTTGTTCCTGCACTTGCGTGCCATATGACCCTCTCTCCCACAATTGAAACAAGTAAAAGGAAGAGGGCCATTTCTAGGAGGTGGTTGCTGTCTGGCAGTAGGGACCTTCGGAGGGTTCCCATTCTTGTTGCTGATCTTAGAAGAGCGATGCTGATTCTTTAGTTGTATGCCGTTTGGCTTCAGCACTGCTCCTATGAATTTCTTTTTCTTCTTTTTTGTCACTAGAAGAACTTCCTCTTTCTGGTCTTGCTTCCGAGATTCCTCCTCAATTCTAAGGCGAGTTATCAAGCTTTCAAGTGAAAATTCTTTGGTTTTGTGCCTAAGAGAATTTTTAAAATCTTTCCAAGCAGGGGGCAGTTTGTCAATAATAACAGCAATTTGAAACTGTTCATTTAGGGACATACCTTCAGAGATTATCTCGTGAGCTATCTTCTGGATTTCGTGCGACTGAGCTTCCACTGATCTGTCATCTGTCATCTGATATTTGAGGTAGCGGCTCACTGCATGCTTTTTAGCTTCAGCTTCCTCCGTATCATATTTCTTCTTTAGAGCATCCCAAACCTGTCGAGCAGTATTGTTGTCGGAACTGTAGTAATCGTACAGATCATCAGCAAGTCCATTAAGAATATAATTCTTACATAAGTAATCATTATGTTCCCATCGGGTTAATTCAGCAGCTATCTTATCCTTTTCTGTTTGTTCAGCTTTTTCTGGAACCACAGGGATATCATCCTTCAGAACGTTGGCAAGATTCTTTGTAGTTAGAAAAAATAACATCTTTTGTTGCCAACGTTTGAAGTGACTGCCCTCAAACCGAAACGGTTTGTTGAAGTCAGAAGCAGAAGAACATGTTCCAGTAATTTCGTCGGTAGACATGGCAGTTTGAAAAACGTCTTAAAATTGTTGTTTTTGAAATTTATTTTCGAAAAAATAACAATGCCACCGATAAAATTACTGGGATGAGTCGCGGACTAGGTCGCTCTCTTTAAGACGTTTCGAGGCACTGCCCAAATTGTGCAAGGCAGACTAACAACCACGAAGTCCCCAGGATAAAACAGCCCAGATCACTGTATCGATTTTCTACTGCACTGTAGAAAACAGATATAGAATTACACCCTCTGTATGGCAGTCGAATGACTGACACTCGTAATATAGCACTAAGGCTACTCGTAATATAGCACTATGGCTACTCAAGAAAATAGAAGAAGAAGAAGAACGGGGGGAGAGAAGTGAGAAAAGCCTCAGATACAGAGAGTTTTTGGTGTACTTTTCCAACTGAGGTGAACTCTCTATTTATAGAGGAGTTCAGTAACCGGACCTGCGAAAAAGGGGGGATCCAAGAAGCACCAAGTCCACCAGCTGACTGTGCCTCAATTTTAGGAAAAACTAAGGCTTAGTCAAATTAGGGTTTTGACCGGGCAAAAACTAAGGCTTAGTCAAATTAGGGTTTTTACCAGGCAAGAGCACTTAATCAGTTTAGGGTTAGACTGGATCAGAACATTGACGCAAGCATATAATTAATTAAGAAATAATTAATTTTCATAATTTTTTTTTTAAAAAGATTTAATACACCACAAACCAAACCAAGCCAAGCCAAGCCGGCCGGACGGGCGGGCGGCGGTCCATTTGCTTGCGTTCTCCCTCCTTCACAAAATTGGGGTACCCCTTGGGGCCCAACCCAAGTGTCAAACTAACACCTTATAAAGGCTTTAAATTAGTGTGTTCCCTCCTATGTGGGACTTCTCATTTTTCAATTCATAACCATCTTAAAAGCCATCATCAATGCCATTTATATTCCATCATTTCCAACAATGATCTATGAGGTTTTGATTCAACATTGATTAAAGTGAGAGTATCGTTGCTCTGAAGTGAGAAAAAAACTATATGGAAGATTTTACAAGTAAATGTTCAACTACCCTTTTAACTTCTTTATTTTTTTTTTATTTTTGTCATTTTATATGAGGCACTTAAAATCAATAAGAATGTGTCATGTGTCCATTCTATGGTGGCTTGAGTTGGAACACATCAACAAAAACTAACATGAATTAACTCACAGTTAACATTAGAGATGAATTTTACTAATAAAGATCAAAATTATGATGTTTAAAATATTTTCCTTCAATTAAGGGACCACCGTGAGAACGAGATACATTTTCTAATAGAAAAATAGTTTTTTAGTAATCAAAAATCAAATCCATAGGAATGTACATCTAGATGTTAGATGACCATCTTAGAGTTTATTTCAACTATATATCTATGTCCATCTCAGTCACCCAAAATGCTATGAACCAAGGACTAAGTGCTTCACCCTAAGAAAATGTTAGAATTTTTTCCTTGTCACCTCCTCACTTATACCTTTCACCCTTTAATATACTTAAAAAAATTATTTTATCTCTTTTACTATATATAAAAATAGAAAAATTTTGAAAATTGAATTTTCATAAATTTAGATATTTCATAAGATGTTATACCACGGGAAAAATTTACTTAGGCACTATTTGGTAACACCAATAAACTAGCTTATAGCTTATTAGAGTAACTTATAAACTTGTTGGACTAAAAAAAAACAATTAGTAAATAAGTTTTTCTCATCAGCTTATAGCTTATTATGATACGTTATTTCAAGTAGCGTTTGAGCTTATATTTTATAATTTTTTACATTTTCTTTAATTTATAAGCTTATTATTATTATTATTATTTTATTCTTATATAATACAAAATAATTATTTCATCCACTAGTTTTCATGTATATTTTCTTCTCGGACTGGTAAATAGAGTTGCACAGTTTACAATTTCACGTCTATCTTCTTCTCGATGAATAGAGTTATACTTGATTTCTTTAATTTCTTGACAAAACAACTCAAAAAAATAATCATTTTATTCATCTTA
>JBBPBT010000347.1:4855974-4868855 GCA_037974875.1 Cicer bijugum
AAGTTTTGTTTTGCTTTTTTATTTTTTTTTCTATTATAATAATAAAATAAAGTAGAAAAATTAATTAAAAAAATGAAGTAAAAAAATACTTATAAAAGATTGAATAAAAGCGTCACATTTTTTGTTATTTTAAACTAAATAATTATATTTTTTATGTCACTTTATGTTATTAAAAACTAAATTAATTAATTTTAATTAATTAAAATTTTAATTATAAATTATTAATTATCAACTATCAATTAATTTTTAGATTAGGCGTACGTCAACTTTTCAACTATGAGCTAGTTTGTTAGATATTAGTTAAGTTACATCTTAATTTTACGGCACAAACTCTCGGTGTTATTCTCTAAATATTATTTGAAAATGTTTTAATTTCTAATATTCGGTGTCTCAATATGTATTTTAAATTTCTCTTTATATTCTTTCCGATAAAAGATGTTAAAACTTCATTGCTTTCCTATACAATTGCTCCAAAAAAAAGCTAAAACCCCGCCACTTTCCGAGAAGCTTCCGAACCATAACCAACAAAACTTCAATCTTTTGTTCTATAACTTTCGCTTCTCAAGCAACAACAAAATAAGTCGAAGCCTTAACCGCAATACCTGCAAAACAAAACAAGTTAAACAAAGAAAAGCAAAAATACTTATGCTTATAACCATGACTTCTCCGTCACCGGGACATCGGAGAAAATTCTCCGGCAAGACCCCAATCAGTTCTAACCGTAAGCTTAATGAGAACACATTGACAGAGAAACATTCCGACATTGTTGATCGCCGATATGTGTCAAATACGCCAAAGATGCAAACCGATGACTCACTTTTTCGGGTATCGAAACTGCTAATGAAGGTGACAATCGAGAACAGGTTGGGCGCAATACAGATGCTGATGTTGCCTGAGGACACCGTTGGCGATTTGATTGAGGCAACGTTGGTGTTTTACGAGAAGCAAAAGAGAAGGCCAATTTTGATGAACACTGATCCAAGGTGTTACGACCTTCACTACTCCAAATTCACTTTCCAAAGTAAACTATATATCTTTCTTTTTTTGTAACCACCACTCGTCACTTCAAATCAATTCGTTAATGATAACATTTGTTTTGAGTTGGTGCAGGTTTGAAGCGAAACGAGAAGTTAGTGGACTTGGAATCGAGGAATTTCTTCCTCTGCTCAAAGCCAACCGTTTCTTCAATCACCCAGAAAGAGAATGTGTCAATCGACTCTGCATTTCCTTGGATGATTTTAGTCCATCTACTGCTATAAATTAGTTTTTAGTTATATAAATATTTTCTTTTAATAATCAATATTAGTATATTACTATTGTCAGTGTTATCAGCTCTTTTACTCTTCTGTCAAAAGAAAAATAAAAATACTTTCTCACTTTAACTATTCCTTATGTCTCCTATATAAATATCTAATATATGTAGAATTAATCACTTTGCCACTTCCTAACATTCTGCCCGAAATTTTATATGTTCTTGTATGTAAGCAAAACTTTTGTATAAATAAATATCACCGCCAAAATTAATTGGCATGCATTGTAATACACATAATTGACAAAAACATGCATTATCGTTTTTACTTTTAATTTTTTATACATTTAATATATATATATATATATGTTTAAATTTAAATAACTGATTTTTTTTATTAAAAAAGACAGAAATAACTGTATATTTATATGTTATTTTACAATAACAAAAGATAAATTTATTAAATACTTTTATTTTAATCAATTAATTTTTCAATTATAAAATAAATTATCAATTAACTTTTCAATTATCAAATATGGAAGGTCATAATAGAGTATGAATAGTGGTTTTTTAATAAAAAAAAGTATTTCTTTAATTATTCTTTAAAGGGAAGGACACTTCTTAAATAGTAAAAAAATAAAATAAAATCTTAGAATGTGAACATTCAATACATTAAAATATTAAAAAGTGATATTTTATAATAATTTTTTTTTCTTTTTAATTTATTAACAAATACTCTAAAAGCTCTTGTTAATATGATACACTCTTAAAATGTATTAGTTTGATTTTATGAATCCAACTTCGCTCACTTCGTTACTTAAATAATAAAAAATAATCCCACTCATATATCTATATTATTTTTGCATCTTTTTCCTCTTAACTCTTCACCTCCATTTCCTTCCATTCTCAGCTTCCTCTTTTTGCCATTCTCTCTCTCCCCCCTTTCACCTCCCTCCCCTCCCTTTCTTATGTTCAAACAAGTTAATAAAGTCCAAGGATGTTAACTTTTGTAATCAATATTTTTGGTATAATCAAATCTTTCTACCATTCACACATGGAGGTGAGCTTAGATAGTGCTACTTATTGTTTAGAATGGCTTAGTGATAAATCAATACAAATATAAAAATATATATATATATATATATATATATTTAAAATTTTAGTGCTAAACACAAAAAAAAATTAGTATTTGGATAATTTAAGAGAGTAAAACAAATTAGATTTACTAATCTTTTTAATTTCAAAGACCAAAATATTAATTTACTGAAATGTTTAATACACGCTCCATTCTTTTTTTATTGGTGTTTTATATTTATTTAATTGTCTTTTAAGATTCCATTCAACATTAGTATTGTTGTATCAATAATTTATTTATTTATTTATTATAGAGAGGAAAATAAATAGAATGAAATGAAAACATTATAAAAAAATATACAAACCATTTTTTTATCAAGAAGAAAGAAAATGCAAATGTTGCCTAATGTATCCGCCAGCAAGCATTGCGGGACTAGAGAAGAACAAATATTCCAAAATTTAAAGTTCTCGTCATTGGAAGGAAATTACTTGATCAACTTATCGATCACTACATCCCAACACGTAATATATGATTAAGAGTTATCTTGCGACATACTTATCTTTAATTTTATTTTGATTTATGTCTAAAAAAAATTTATTATTAAAAACATTTAATTTATAATTATAATAGAAATCGAAAATGTCAATTTAATATAACTAGATATATTAATTAAGTAATAACTTTTTTTTTTGTTTCTTATAATTTTATTACTAAAAAATTTATTCGATATGGTTAAATAGATTTATTAAATATTTTTTTAGGTAGTGAAAGCTAACCATGATTATTATTATGTACATTATTTTAATATGTGTATAAAAATATTAAATATCGTTATTTTGGAAAAAAATAATACTAATTAAAAAAAGTTTTGTTTTTTTTTTTTACAAAAACAAGGGTATATTTTAATAAATAAATAAACAAAATAAGGGTTTATTGGTTACTTCCTTTTGCGAAGTGGTTGTTGATAACCAGGCTGGTACACGATTCTTAGCTTCATCCAGCCACTACTACCTGTCGAATTCCGATCCTCCAAGGTTTCTTCCACTCCTCTCCGTCGCACAATCCCTGAATAACTTCTATCGTGCGCAATTCTCACCGTATGATACGAACGAATGCATTCATTTTTGCATAGGATAGAAAAAGTACTGAAAATTGAGTGAAAATTCGGAATTAAGAGAAGGAGCATGGCTGATATATTCGCGTGGCTCTTCTCCTTCTTCACCCTTATTGCTTTAATCGTACTCGTTATTTACCAGGTCAATCCCAATCCTACCTCATTCTTATTGCTTCTTCCTGTCTTTTTTTCTTGTCCTTTTATTTATTTTTTATTTATTTTTTATGTTGAAGTCAACTTGAAGCACCCTATTATCTAAAGTTTTGTTTTTTAGTGCAACCATTCAACTGGGTATATAATCATATATCTTAATCCGTATGCAACTTTTTGATGGCTATTATTTGTCTGAAAGAAAACAAAATTCACCCCTAATTCAATTCATATTTAGAACAAGTTCATGGAAAAAACATTACTTACCAAATTCAAGAGAAGATGCTAGGGAATTGGAATTAGGGATTTGTGGGTTCCCGCTTGGTGTTCTAATGGTTTAAGAGAATATTATGTGTGGAGAAATTCCATTTAAGTATTTCCTCAAAAGATGTACTTCACTGGATATAATGCATTTTTAACATAATCACAATTAAGTTTGGTGTTGTCAATCATTGATCGCAGAAATAGTGGTATGCTCAAGTTCTGCTAAGCTACAATGCTATAGTGCCACTATAGGCCGCTATTAGACAATAGCTTTATACTACATAGCATATTGCGGAACAATAGCGATTAGTTTAAATTCTGCTACACTATAGCCGCTATTGGATAACATTGATTAAGTTGCTTATGATGTTTATTCTAATTTCTGAAAGGGGTCTTGTATGTGCTCATGTCTTGATCTTGATATATTGCATATTGCTGGAGTTAGGAGTCTCCTTTATGTTATTCACAATACCACCTAAATGTTTTTGGGATTGGTATTTTTCTCTAGTAGTGTATGATAAACTTGGTTGGGTTTTGGCTCTCAATATGCTGACTTTGTTTTACACTTCTTACAGTTGATGTGCCTGGCAGACCTCGAATTCGATTATATAAATCCTTATGATTCCTCGTCTCGGATAAACAAAGTTGTTTTGCCTGAGTATATTACATTAGGTGTTCTGTGCTGCTTCTATCTTGTAACAGGGCACTGGATAATGTCACTGTTCTGCGCTCCTTACGTCTACTACAATGTCAGATTGTAAGTTTTCTATCAAATCTAGAAATAAGCCCTGCCAGTTTATTGTTAAAAATAATGAATGATACTGATTTGGGAATATGTTTTTAAGAAATATCTAATAGAAAATAGTCATTTTCTGCACTCCGATTAGTGATCTGTGAGTGAATGGCAGTTTCAGTTAGAAATTTGCATCATGGCATTATTCGGCATTGTAGTAGGGTACTACCAGTGTGACTGCCCAATAAAGAGTAACCCTTTGATTGATTGTATATAAGATAAACCAGTTTAATAGCTATATGTGATTGTTTATGCTTCATGGAATTGCTAAGCATTTTTTCTATTATATTCTAATGAATACTTGTATTGCTAAGCATTCGTGTGTGCGCAGTAGTTTAGGTGAGGGTTTGAATTGAATTTTGGGTCTGTCCTTTATTCTGCATTTTAACATGAGTGCTGGAGTGTTGATGTAGAGAATAAACCAATTTGTTTAACCCAATTTCAATAATTTGGCAGGTATTTTTCCACTTTGTTGTTTGGTTTAGCTTGGTTTTGTTGGACTTTCAGGAACATAGTGTTTGTCTAGTATGACAAAGCGATGATGCCACAAATTTCTTTAATTTTTGTTCAAACCTCGAGCTTTTTTCTGGATCTTCTATCACTCATCTAGCTGCATTGCTCAGTTTATGTAAAGGTCAAAACATTATAAATTGATTTTATTTTTGTAGGTATTCAAAAAATCAAACCAACCACGAGCAGTGGTTTAATTCTGAGTTTAGTAAGGTCCTGTGGCGTAGTTTTATTAATGAAACTAGAGGACTAGTTAATGTTCATTTAGTGCAGTTTGAACCTCTAACTGAACCAAACTTGACAATTAATTAACATCCCTATTATTGTAAACCAGAAAAAGCAGTGATAATGCCCATGGTGCATGAGACAAAATGGAAAACCAACAGATATGCTGTAATTGTATATTTGTATTTTGGTTTATACTTTATTTATTTGCAATGTTTTAAATTGCAATTGTGGTCTCAGTGTCATTGCAATCCTTGGTACTGTGAAAAACTGCTGACAAATGCAACTGCAATTAATCAAGGATACCCCAAAAACCTTGAACTTGCAACTGTATCTGCACATTGCAATTTAAAATCATGCCTGTATAATTTCTAAGCAGGCCACAGTTTGGGATATGTTAATTGGTTCTTAAATCTCATCCATGTTTCCTGAGGGAAATGTTAGATGTTTGTATTAGTAACTTTGAGCCGAAAAAGACCTATTGTTGTTGCCACAACTCCAAATCCCTTCAGACCAAAGAAGCACGGTCACCTCAAAATAATTGTCATACTTGTGTTTGATGTATTAATGTCTGACATTTGACAGACCCTTTTGAACTGCTATTTGTATTTACATTTTTGTTTTGAACTTTCATATCAATACAGATGGCAATACAGTGATAATTAGATAAAAATTTATAATATTTTGTCATGCTTACAAGGTGTAGTGCTAGATTTTACAATTAAAGTTGTTTTGTGTTCGATTAATTTTAAATTTGCAGTATCACCCTGTTCGTGTCATATTATATGTGTCCTATGTTTGTATCTTCTAGCTCAAGGCACAGCCTGTGCACCTTTGTTTTGCTTCATTTGTCGATTAAAACTTGAGTATTAGCTTGCCACTTGTATCGGCTGCAATAGCTTTTGATCCTACATATGTATCACAGCTGCCACAGTATTTGGGAGATGGTTTCTTATAGCCAGGGATCAAATGGGGCGGCTTGTTTAGTTGTTTTCTCGCTTGAATAATTCTTGATAGCTTAATAAACTGGAATGTGCTTAGTATGGTCCTGATAATTGCATTTTTTTATTACTTTGATCAGGTACAGACAAGGAAAGCATCTGGTTGATGTTACAGAGATTTTCAACATGCTCCCTCGGGAGAAGAAGCAGCGGCTTTTCAAACTCTTCTATCTAATTTTCATCCTATTCCTCTCCTTATTTTGGTATGTGACTTGTAAAAAAGCCTCATATTCATAAAAAAGATATGCCATTAACTTACGATCCGTGCATTTGCATTTTTCCGCAGGTTGATCTACTCATCATTGGACGATGATTATGATTAGTTGTGGTGTGGATTGCTTTCTGGAAGTGAGCTGCCAGACATGTGAAAATGAGAGTAGCCAATTACTTCCAATATTTGACTTGTACTCTAGGTTGCCGGCATGTTTCGGTTGTCGGACAATAAAACATTTGTGCTTGTGTCTGTATATCGTTACACTTAAATCAGTTTTATTGCCTCTGCGATTTATGTTTTTTCATTGATAATGCAAAATCCTCAGTACTAACTTATCTGTCCTACTTGTCATTGTATGAAATCATATGAAGAATGTAGTTTGATATTCACGTGTTAGTAGGCTTTATCTAACCCTGAAGTGGTTTCGTTTTCGTTAATCTATCATAGATTTGATTAAGGTCCGTTTGTTATATAGATTATAAAAAAATAATTTTGATATTCAATTAAATCTGTTGTATTAAAAATCACCTTGTTCAAAAAAAAAGTTATAACAAATAATTTTATAAAAGCTACATTTTAGGCAGTTATTTATTTTTTAGATTCTCATTTTCTTAAAAAGTTGTAACAAACAAAGTTTTAAAAGTGATTATTAGTTTATTTATATATAAAAAGAAACTATCACAAATAGACTATAAATGAAAAGTTCGAGTGCTTTGGTTTGAGACAAGGAGTACCAATGTTCCTTCACATTTTTTTATAAACACAGCCAATGCCCTCTTAATTATTTCTTCTTAACATGGACAAATATGAAGACATGTAGATTTGGGTAGAATCACGTAATGGAGCTTATTCAACCAAATGTGGTTATGATTGATCAATGACTTGATAAGCAGCATGATGATTTAGGAACAAATACTAGTAGCTGGAATTGACGGTGGATTTTGAAACCGTAAGAAAATCATACATTTTCTAATTGAAATCTCTTAAGAATGGATAGGCATATATATTTCATTCACCAACTCAAAGAGATGTTAGGCATTGAGATTCAACATATATATATAATCCGGCCCATAAGAAAAAGAAAAAACTCATTTTTTATGATCCAAAATATATAAGAAATTTTTATTCGATTAGTTACACTTCATAAATATATAAGCATTTTTGTATATTTCAATTAATATACCTATTTATTTATTTATTTTATTTATTTATCTTTTACTTTAGAATATTTTTCCATGAATAACAATTTGGGAAATACAATTAAACTATTATTATTAAATTATGAATACCAATTACTATTAATTAAAATTCTTAATTAACTCGATTTTATATATTTTTGTATATCAAGAAATGAGATTATACATATTATGAAATTAGAGTTAACCCACAAAATAAATCAATATAAATCAACTCCTGATTGATACAATAAAATATATTTAGATAAATAGTATAAACTAAAATTGAGTGAAATAAAATAAAGAATTCACTCGATATTATCTTTATCACCACTTAAAATAATCCTTTAAATAATTTGAAATTATTACGTGCATTATCAACAAATCAAAATACTACCTTTTTTATAACAAAAAATTTAAATTAATTAGATTTAAGGAAATTATTAAGTATATGACATATTGTCGGCTAGTAAAAAATTTCTCAAACCGATAACCGGAGTTGGATGTAAGTTTTTATTTTTGGATTAAACTAATAAATTTAAAAGTGTCAAATTTAAAATATTTCTCTAGGTCAATTGATAGTGAGAATGAGATGATGCATTTTTTATCCTCTAAGTAATGATAATGGTTGAAGTGTTCTTTTATGAAAGGATTCAAATAGAACTATGTTTTAAAATTTGTATAGAAGAAATAGAGACTAATATTGTGGTAGTAAACTTAGTTTTATAATAAGTGTATTTTTATGATTAGAATTATGATGATTATATTTGTCGAAATATATATTTAAGTCTAATATATATATATATTTGTACTTTTAAAACATCATGCAAAATTGTATAGAAAGAACATAATGTAAGTTGATATATGTATAAAAATTAAATTTTATTTTTTTAATTATTAAAATTGTACCTTTTATTTTTATTAAGGACTCAATTTTTAACATTAAAACATGATATCTAAAATCTATTGCTTGATAATTTTGTGATAATTTATTTATTCATTGATTTGGTTGAGATAATAATGAGAAGTAGAGAGACATGATGTAATAAAGAATGAAGGAGATAATAGATAGAGAGATAGAGATGCATAAAACAAATAAGAGAATAAATAGATATAAAAAATTATCTATTTTAAAAATATTTTTTCAAATTTGTAGTCTAAATAATATCTTTAAACCATTTAAAATAAAATCGTTTTTATTTAAACTCAAATATACGCATCAAATATCTATCTATGTAGAAAATCTTTACAATTTTGTTGGATATGAATTAAATTACCTTAGATGAAACAGAAAAACAAAATGTACCTTAGATAACGATGGTAAAATGACATTTTACCCCTTGTTCAAGTTTCGAAATACAAAAGTAGTACTTCCCTATCCCCTGCCTTTCAATTCAACACATCGTCGTTCATTTTCACTTCAACATGGCGGTCGCACCCTACACCACCGGTTCAACGCTTCGTCTTTCTCCTCCTCCTAGGTCACAATTTCCCCCTTCTATTCACTTGATTATACAATTCAATCAATTTCAACTAATTCTCACTGTGTTTTCTATTTTTCCTCTTCAGTGTTTCCACTAAAATCTACTCCGGATTGAAACTCCAATCTACCCGTCTGTTCACTTTCCTCACTTCATTTTTCTTATTCAATTTCATCCCTTTTTTTTTTTTTTTTTTTTTTTTTTTTTTTTTTTTTTCTTTTTTCGCTTTTCGCTCACCATTTTCAATTGCAGGTCCTTTTGGAACGCCTTCATGTAACGCAAACGCTGCGTTTTATGGAAAAGTTAACAAGGCTCTTCAGTTTCGGTAATTTCCTCCTCTCAGATATCCTAGCCCATTCACAATTCATCCTCTTGCAAAACAACAAACAGTGACATGAATAATAATCTTTTGGATTCATATTGCCACTCTTAAAATCTCCATTTTTATTCTGCAATAATTGATTGTGTACTAATTGGAGTTATGCACTTGCAACTGACATGTTAAGATCAATCTCGTTGGTTTCTATGCTGTATTATTTTCTTATTGTATACCTGGTACTCTAATTCTCAAAATCTGCGAACACTATTTTTACTCCAATGCACTTTTCATTGATGCTGGAAGTAATCTGTATTATTATTATTATTATTATTATTATTATTATTATTATTATTATTATTATTATTATTATTATTATTATTATTATTATTATTATTTTGGATTAACCGGAAATTCTAAACTGAAATTGAGTTCATAGCGGACATACCTTGAAATTATATATTATATCTAGTTTTTTTAATTACAAATGTGATGTTGTGAAGAGCATTTTTTTTTTTTTAAATAATATTTGACTCAGTGAAGAAAAGGATAAAAACATGGCTTATGCCTCTTGGGAACAATCAATATGTCAGACATAATAGAAGAGTAGCAGAGAATTTAGTGAAAGTTATATAGCATTGCATAAACATACTGATGTAAGCAGTTCAACTTTTTATGTTTTCAGGTATGCTAACCAGAAATCAGTTAGGGCACAGATTCATATGATGCCCATTGGAACTCCTAGAGTCCCCTATAAAACACCTGGTGAAGGAACTTGGCAGTGGGTTGATTTATGGAATGCCCTTGTAAGTCCTTAATCATATATCATTAATCATACACTTTACTTATCTAAGCAATATTGGTTTACTTTGTCAGATAGGCATAGATCACATGTGAACCTCAAGTTCATTTTGATTTTCATCTTTTTCATTAAGTTAATTTTTACAATGAACTAGTGCATTATTTGATGCAGTATCGTGAACGTGTTATCTTCATCGGACAAGAGATAGATGAAGAATTTAGTAATCAAATATTAGCAACTCTGTTGTATCTTGACAGTGTAGATAACTCCAAAATGCTCTATTTGTACATCAATGGTCCTGGTGGGGATGTAAGTAATGACTCTAGTGGTAGATGATCAATAATTAAATGCTTAAGTTTCGTGCATCATCTTCCTGTTTACTATTCAGGTATTTAACTTGTTTAAGCTTGCAACATTTGCAGCTTACACCATGCATGGCTCTCTATGATACCATGCAGAGCTTGCAGACTCCTGTAGCCACCCATTGCATTGGTCAGGCTTATAATCTTGCAGCATTTCTTCTTGCAGCTGGAGAAAAGGTGTTGTATTATCTCACTGTTTGCTACTAATACAACTTGTAGAAGCTAAGCTTATCATATTATGGGGTTGCATAGTTAGAGATTTGCATTCTTCATATAATCATAGATTACCTATGTTAAGGGGTTACGGTTAGAAATTTTCATTCTCAATATAATCTTACCTACCGAAGAGAAGAAAATAAATGTTTTCTCTGCTTACATGACATGTTATATATTTATTGTCCAACCTTATCAACAATGTGCATTGTTTTGTATGTTAAAATGAAAATGTTGGCAAGTCCTATAATTTGCAATTGTGGAAAGGCAAACTAAGTGAAAAAAAAAAGAACAATGATGATAAACCTTTTATTACTCTCGGTCTTCCACTTTCTGCTCCATTTTGCTGTGTTGCAACATTTGTATCTGATTGGTTTTGTTCTAGTTGTGCCTTGCACTTGTAGTATTGAGTTCATGACATTTCTAGGGTTATGAACATAGTTCTGATGATCAATTAATCTTTTTGTAATGTTCTGTTGTATTTAGGGCAATCGTACTGCAATGCCTCTTGCAAGAATTGCACTCCAATCTCCAGCAGGAGCTGCTCGTGGTCGGGTATGTCTGTCTTCTGTCTGAGATTGATGTTATCAATAATACCTCATTTATGTAAGAATGTGTTGCTTTCAATTTTGATGCTGATCTCATGAAAACTCTGTCAGGCTGATGACATTCGAAATGAAGCAAATGAACTTCTTAGAATCAGAGATTACCTTTTCAATGAGTTG
Source organism: Cicer bijugum (assembly GCA_037974875.1). Classification (NCBI taxonomy): domain Eukaryota; kingdom Viridiplantae; phylum Streptophyta; class Magnoliopsida; order Fabales; family Fabaceae; genus Cicer; species Cicer bijugum. The sequence goes on from JBBPBT010000347.1 coordinate 4,867,644, forward strand.
GCTAGCAAAACAGGTCAACCTGTTGAGAAGGTCAGTTCACTTTACAATGGAGATAAATTATTATTTGTAGCTTCTATTATGGTTTGTATTATTGTATATCATGAATGTATAATTGCTCAACCTTTTCGGTCTTTCAATATTTCTGTTTGAAATCCATTTATGATTATACCATTTGGTATATTTTAGTTCCTTCTTCCTTGGGTGTTTATTTTAAAATTTGATCATATGAGCTTTGTTGGTTGGAAAACTAATTATAATGCATCTCTTCAGATTACCGAAGACTTGAAAAGGATTAAACGCTTTGATGCACAAGAAGCTCTTGAGTATGGGCTCATTGACAAAGTTGTCAGACCACGACGCGTAAAGGCCGATGCACCTCGCAAGGATGCAGGCACAGGCATTGGTTAAGACATCTTGGTTTACAATCCCTATTGTGATATTACTTAGTAATATTTGCAGAACCGAATTGCTTAATGTTTTATTTCCTTAATCAACTTTTTGAATATGTATATTTGGGTAGTCGTATCCTATTGGTCATATCTTGGTGCTCGTTGCTTGATTTTCAATTCTTATTTAAAGCACTAACCCAAGGTAGCTGTATGTTGTTGCAGAACCATACAGCGTCCTCTCTTTTTTGTGTATTTCAGTGAATAAAAGACAACCATTATCGTCTCCCCCCAATGAAACTTTTTAGCAAGTGAGATTTTGGTAATTTAGTTGGGAGGGAATTCGATATTAAAAGATTCATTTCATTGGGTCATGGTATTCCATGTGAAAAAAAAATAAAAATTATTGAGCAATTCTCATGTGTTTTTTATATTGGATGTGCATCATATCAATTAACGATAGTAGAAGTCTTTTTCTATTAGGTAGGATAGATTACAGGAATCAAACAATATTATAATTTTATCAAGCAGAATCTACTTGAATATAAATAATAAATTTCATTAATTAAATAGTTGATTATTGATATAATATATTAATGATTAACACATAGTTTTATATAAATTCATAATTATGTAATTTAGTTATTAATATTTATTAAAAAAAATTTAAATTATTATTACATTCATTTGAAATTTTTAATGAAGTATCAATTAGTTTTAAAATTTTGTAAAAATTTATGAAATTGATTTATTTAATAAATTTTTTTAACTTAACGATTAGATTAGTGAAATTTATTAAACAAAGTAATTTATCATAGATGGAATC